>BHFT01051838.1:0-44268 GCA_004320025.1 Laticauda laticaudata
CAGTGATTACAGGAGAAATTTTATGTTAATGAGAAAAGATAATAGAAAATTGAAATAGAACAGACAAAAGATATATGCATAATGATTTAAATTTAGATGAAATAAATAAAATAGAATTAAGCGAGTGAAAAGAGAGGAGAAGCTATATAGAAAATGTAGAATGGCAAATACGATATGAAATGGGATAAAAAGTGAGCATGAATTCAAATTTACGTCTGTACAAAAAGATGTTACCCAGGACTAAGCCGCTTTCCAAAAAGAAGTTTTATGTTTTTATGTTTTGTGTTTTTTGTGTATGTTTGTTTATTGAAAATTAATAATTTTTTATTAAAAAAACAAAAGAAAAACCAAAAGTACACATATAGACTGGGTGAAATCAGGCTTAATAGCAGTAACTGTGAGAGGGATGTTGGAGTCTTAGTGGACAACCAGCTAAATATGAGCCAGCAGTGTGCAGCAGCNTTGTTCATCACATTATAAAAAAGATGTTGAGACTCGAGAAAAAGTACAGAGAAGAGCAACCAGGATGATTAGGGGACTGGAGGCTAAAACATACAACGAATGGTTGCAGGAACTGGGCTTGGCTAGTCTAGTAAAGGGAAGGACCAGGGGAGACATGACAGAGGTCTTCCAATATTTGGGGGCTGCCACAGAGAGGAAGGAGTCAAGCTATTTTTTAAAGCACCTATAGACCAGACGAGGAATAATGGATGGAAACTGAACAAGGAGAGATTTCATCTGGAAATAAGGAGAAACTTTCTGACAGTGAGAACAATGAACCAATGGAACAGTTTGCCCTTTGTTTGGAAGTTGTGGGAGCGCCATCCCTTCAGACTTTCAAGAAGAGATTGGACTGCCATTTGTCAAAAATGGTGTAGGGTCTCCTGCCTAGGCGGGGGGTTGGACTAGATGACCTACAATGCCCCTTCCAACTCTGATTATCTGTTAAATCTGTTATATAGGGAGAAGAGAAGTGGAGATAGCACACGGTCTTGGGGGCCCCGTGCTGATTGAACAGGTATCGGATGTGATTCTGCCTCGCTTCACCAGCTGCTTCCTGTCTGTTAGGAAGCTTATGATCCACTTACAAGTGTGTTCAGGTATCGCTAGTTTGTTTAATTTACTTAGAAGAGTGTCTGGAATGAAGGTATTGAATGCTGAAGTCCACATAGAGGACCCTTGCGTAGGTATTTGGAGATTCAAGGTATTGTAGGATGTAATGCAGAGCCATGTTAACAGCATCATCTTTCAAGTCTATTTGCTTGGTATGGCAACTGCATGGATCTAACAGCGGATATGTGATGGTTTTCAGGTGGGACAGCACAAGCCTTTCAAAGATTTTCAAAACTACAGATATTAGAGCAACTGATCTGTAGTCATTCAGTTCCTTGATGGATGGCTTCTTTGATACTGGGATGATGGTAGAACATTTGAAGCAGGAGGGAAATAACACATCTCTAGTGATATACTGAAGATTCGGGTGAAGATGGGGGCCAATTGGTCAGCAAAGCAGAATTTTAAGCAAGAAGGAGTTATTGTCTAACCCTGATGCTTTCCCTGGCTTTGTCTGTGTAATAGATCTTGCACTTCTTTTTCTGTGATCACCAAAAGTTGTGAGCCCAATGGATTGGAGCCAGCTGTAGCAGGCTGGCTGTTGGTGTGTTTGAGATGTGGCTTGTAGAGATAGGTGGCTGTAGTTTCTTTTCAACCTGCAGTAAAACATTCAGATCATCTGCTAGTTGTTGATTTCCTTCTGCCTGGGAGAGGTTTGCTGAAGCCAGTGATGTTTTGAAGAGTTTTCCACATATTTGCTGGTCCATTTGTTGAGAACTGATTCTTTAACTTTCAGAGTAGCTTCTTTTTGCTGCTCTGATCTCTCACTTGTTAATATGTTTCTGGCCTGGTTGTATAGCATTCTGTCACCTTTTCTGTAGGCTTCCCTCTTTAGAACGATATAGCTGCTTAAGTTTAGCTGCGAACCAAAGTTTATTGTTACTATATATTTGCAAGGTTTTCTTGTTTGGTACATAAGTCTTCACAGAAGCTGACATATGATGTTACAGTATCTGTGAGTTCATCTAGGTCTGCAGAGGCATCTTCAAAAACATTCCAATCAGTGCAATCAAGCAGGCCTGGAGTTTCAACTTTGCCTCATTTGACCAAGTCTTCACTTGATTTAATTGTTGGGTTTAATGGTTTTAAGTCCTTTGTCTGTAGGAAGGTACAAGGTGAATCATGGAATGGTCAGAGTGTTGCACAGCTGCTCATGGTAAAGACCTATAAGCATCTTTTACTGTTGTGTAGCAGTGGTATAAAGTATTTTTGCCTCTAGTGGGACAATTTTAACATGCTGGAAATATTTTTGGGAGTTCTTTCTTAAATTTGCTTGATTGAAATTCCTAAAATGATGGAAGGAAACTTGGGTGTTTGGCTTTAACGCCTCCATAATTTGATCAGCAAGAGTTCGTAATGCCTTGTTTACACAGGCTTGTGGAAGAACATACACAGCTATTAGGAGAAATGAAGAGAACTCACGTGGAGAGTAAAATGGCTTGCAGTTGATGTGTAAAGACTCTAATTTTTCATCACAAAATTTGTATATTATAGTTATATCCTGAGACCAGCTGTTGTTGATATAGACAAAAACAGAGCTGAAAAAGTCATCTCTGGAAGTTTTCATATCATTAGAGGTTCATTGGATAACCTCCTGAAGTCTTCCAGAAGGTCAGAAAAATAAGCCGTGATCCCAGCATCTCAAAAATTGTCCAACTCTTACATAAAGTATATTCTTCCTGGCTCATCTTCTATGAACTCTGTTTTTACAATGGCAAGCATCATACAATAAACATAATATAGCATTGTCAAGAAATGTTGATTCAATCAAAATGCAAACTCTTTTTATCCATCTCCAGGTTCAGAATCTAGTGGCACTTTGGATAAAAATACAGCCTACTGTATATTCCTTTGAAGTATATCATGCCAATTTTAGGTTTTTGTTATTTATTGTTATTTTATAACTCGCTCTGGTCCTGAATTCTTGCAGTTGAAACATGGCAATTTCTTCCTTTTTTACATCAGCATAAGTTCCTTCTTTTTATCACAACCAT
Source organism: Laticauda laticaudata (assembly GCA_004320025.1). Taxonomy (NCBI): domain Eukaryota; kingdom Metazoa; phylum Chordata; class Lepidosauria; order Squamata; family Elapidae; genus Laticauda; species Laticauda laticaudata. The sequence goes on from BHFT01051838.1 coordinate 3,108, forward strand.
ATTGTTATTGTTTTCTCCAAAGGACCTTGTTAGTGATTTTAATATCTCCAGTTTTGAACTTCTGAGTATGTATATCTCCTTTTCAGTTTTGAACTTCTGAGTATGTAGGATGGGGGGGAGGGAAAGAGCTGAAAATCTGTGTTATGTGTCAGGATGGCTAATACCATTCCAAAGCTTACAGAAAGGGTCAAAGCTCCAGGGTGGAATCAGAGATTTTACCAGCCCAGAAATCCTGTTGAGCCATTGTAATGGTATGTGAGAAAGACCTTTAAAAACTGGACAAAAAAACATTGCCAAGGGAACAGTTTCTGTTGGTGGGGCAGCAACAGTGGGTGGGGTAGCAAGAAACCCTTCCTAATTTCTCATACTGTAAAAGAGGCAGGAAGATGGGAGAACGTACTTTCAGACTTCAACTCTTCCAAATTATTCACGTGGTCATTTAGAAAAAAATCATCATGTTAACATTCTTTAAGTTGCATCAGTAAGGGATTCCAGCCTTCAGATTTGCAACCAGAAATAAATATATGATTTAACCTTCCATAAAATATTTTTTCTTCCTAGAGATAGGAGTGAAAAGGGAAGGGGGTGGTATGAATTTGTTTTAAAGCCACAGTTTACAGATTTCTTATTTTCTTATTGCACAGAAGTGTTTGCTCTGGTTGATAGATTATAGAATTAAATTGTTCTCCTTGAAATCTTAAAAATGCAGAACTGTTAAACTGGAAGCCATGATTTTGTTGCTTACCTTCCATGTGTTTGTTTTGACATTTTGAAGTGCTGTGGTTTAAGCCATCATCTCTGCTAATCATGTGTCATGCTGTACTTAGAGGACTTAACAACAATTTCCAGCAAGATACACAAGAAGCAATTTTAATGGGTAGCCGAGGCATGTGAGTATTTTTCTCTGTATTTTCACCTTTCAGTGGATCTGTTCTAGGAATAGTAAAATAATGAGCTCAGAATAAATGTATTAAATCACTTTGTATAGTGGGGAGATGATTTAATTGCTTGATTATTTTTCCTTATTGTTTCATTATTGCAACATTTACCCTTTCTTGCTTTATTAATGTTTTGCTTTATCCAAAAGAGTGAAGGAGAAATGATTATTGAAGCCATTGGTGGTATTCTACTGGATCAGCCCAATATGGGTGAACCGGTATTAAAAAATGTTACCATTCGGCCAAACCAGTAATAAAAAAAACAGCTAACAGTTCAGCTAAACAGGAAACCAGTAATAAAAAAACAGCTACCAGTTCAACTGAATAGGTATTCCTTTCTTTTTTTTCCTCCCAACAATCAGCTGTTCCAATGATCAGCTGTGCTGGTGTCCTCCTCGCTATCTTACTTTTTGTCCAGGAGGCTTCCCTGAGGTCCAGGAGGCAAAAAAAAACCCAGAATATGGGGGAGGAGTGCTGCAAAAAAAGAAGCCACGCCCAACCAGTCACATGGCCATGTCCACCTAATCACATCCACCTAGTCACACCCACAGATCTGGTAGTAAAAGTCACAATAATTTTGACAAGACAAAATGTTACTTTGGAACAATAACATATTATCTTAACTTTCTTTCCACTGGTGCAGTATCTTTTTATAGGCTCCAATTTAATTATCATTTACATTTACAAATTCTAGTGTTTTTGACAGTAGAGAATTATCACAGTACAATAAATTAATCTGGATAATGGGAAATTAAGCTGATACTTTCAATATATGGTATAAAGTTTTAAATTCTAATTTTTTATCTTGAAACCTGGAAGTTGTTGTATTGTATTTTATCTCTGAATAATGTTATGAAATTTGGCAAACAAAATTTCTATTATAGCATCATTCATTTAATTAATTACTTTAATTTTGTAGCGATTCCAAATATTACCAGCCACTCTGCACTGTATATATCAAATGAAACCAATGAAATTAATAGAGCACAGTCAAATTGTTCATATTTTTGTTAAGAGAGAGCCTTGAAGGTCAGGATTATTTTAGTGCAGGGGTGTCAAACTCACACTGTCCTGGTGGTGTCATGTGATACATTGGGACTTTTTTTCCCCTTCACTAAAGTGGGGAGGGGTGTGGCCAGCACATGACGCATCCACCCCTCAGCCCATGAGATTGACACCTGATTTTAGTTGCTGAATTCATAACTGTTATGCCCCTGTTAGAATCTGATTCTGAGGGAGAGCTGGAACAGCTGATGGGGAGTGATAGTGTGGCTCCTGTGGCTGTGGAGGAAACTGGGAAAAGGCACAGTCCGGCTGGGCAGAGGAAGACCCAGGCCTGCCCCCCTTCATCCTAGGGCATGCAGGGAAGAACGGATAAGGGAGCAACATGGGTTACGGTGGAGAAAAGGGCCCTGATTCCCTTCATTAGCTGCAGCTGGGAAAACAGGATAAAGAGGGTATTTGTGCACAGCTCCTTGCTGGAAGCAAAGCATGAATTATTTTGGTTTGTCAGATCTTAACTGAGTTCTGCCATTCTTCCAACTGTGTGTGTTTCATTGTCTTTTGAAGTCTTCAATTCCTTATCCTGCCCTGTCTCGTTAATTGCTGCAGCGGGGTTTGTGCTGGTTTTTATTTATAATTTATAAGTACTTTGGGTTCAGATGGAATTTCTTCCCTTTAGAAACTGTTCTTAGGAGAGTTTTTTTTCCAGTTCCCGATTATACCAGCCTATTGTTCAAAGATGGAATGCATTTGTAGTTCTTGATATTTCTTAACCCACTTGCATGCAGTTGTGGTGGTTCTTTTTCTTAGTAATGTAACTAAGGACTAAGCTAAGAGGATAAACTTCCCTATATAAATAGCCTGGCCCTTAAAATTTTAATTCATAGATGACTGCCATATTTCTCCAACACTCAACAGTACTTTGGTAGATAGACCAATAGTTAAGCTGACTTCATGTGCCACTGTATTCCTTAACTGTATCCCTATTAATCATCTGACAATTCTGTAGTTAGTTGTGGCATCCACTTGATATTCACTGTGTTTACAAAAAAGGAGTAAATGGGCTCCTTACATTTATTCTTCACAATGTTTAACATCTAGTCATTTCCTAGTTCTCTCAACTCAATATGTATTTCCCCAGACAAAGCAAACATGAAAGCACCTAGAACTGTGATGGTTTCATAGCACTAAATGTAAGCCTTGTGGGTCATCCACACAAAATAAATAGGACAGGATGTGACCTCTCACATGGCAGGACACATTACTTCAAACTAAATTTTCCAGATTTCCCAAAAGGAAGATGACAAATGTATAGCATGCAAGCACAAATATGAAGGATGAAATGTCATGATCTGGAGTCATTTCATAAGGAAAAAAGAAATGTAGCACTAAACTCAGTTTAGATAGTAGTTATGGGATTTTTTTTTAGTGTTTTATATTAACACATAAAATACAGCTATAGGCAATGGTGAAAAGTGTCAGAACGTTAACTCATCAATAGGCTTCTGTCTCTCATTACATACCAGGCAAGGTATTCCTTAGAACTCATGACTATCTCCTGAAGTGGCATTAAGAGTTTTTCTCCAAGCCTTAATTGCACTTCACTTGTTTGTAGGATGGGCACCTGAACTTAATTTTTCTCAATTAATTCTCCAGCATGATTCTTGGTTTTAAATCAGTCAGATCTAAAAATGATGAAAGTTGGCAGTGCTATCTATATATACTGTATGCATGATTGTAAGCTGCTAAAGAATTTACAGTCTTGAATCCAACATTTGAAGTTCTTTTACACAGATCAAAAAATCATTTTGGAGTTACTATAAATATTTTTTTAATTAGGCAATACTTCCAGAAATGACAGTAATTATTTACTTATATAAGTTATCAGAAGATGAACTGAAGCTACTCATTGAAGCATGACAAAAATGATATTTTAATAGTTTGTTTCTATTTTTCAAAATGTGAAAAAATAATTTCTCTCTTCTGTCTAGAAACATTTAATGAAGATTTCTGTCTGGAAAACCTTTGTTACAAAGATTGCAACAAGAAACCATCCCTGGGGGGAAATATAGGCAAGAAATAGTTCCTACTATGGGAAATAGCAATTAAGGAGCAATTTCTCATAGTAGGAACTAATAAAAATAAACAAGATGTTTCAGCAGCCAATTACATGACTGCAACATTTAGATTAGGATATTTATTTTGTGATAATTAATCTAAAACTAGAAATTGAAGTAATTGCATTTTCTTTTTTCTTTGAGGTTTGTGATGTTGCCATATATATACTGAAAAAAGCTGCCCAAAGGAAAGTTGATGCAGGATAGAGAAGATTAATTGGGATACACATTATCCTCTGATAAAAAGTCACATCTTCAAAAAACATTCATGACCATTCTGGATGGCACCAGTATCTCATAACAGTTTTTGGAAAAGTGTTCTCATTGTCCCATTAACTATTTCTGAAAGTTTCTATTAATTTCATCATCCACACACTATCACTGCTGTTTGTAGTTCAGTGCCATTCTTAGTTATTATGCACACAAGTTGCCTGTTGACAGAGGCTGCCTATATCCCAGCAAAAGAGAAAGTGTATATTAGAACTAAACACATATGAATGGTTGCAGAAATTGGGTATGTCTAGTCTAATGAAAAGAAGGACTAGGGTGACATATAGCAGTGTTCCAATATTTGAGGGACTAAACCCAAGAAGAGGGGTTTTCCAAAGCATCAGAAGACAAGAAGCGATGGATGGAAACTAATCAAGGAGAGAAGCAACTATGGAGAAATTTCCTGACAATGAGGACAATAAACCAGTGGAATGACTTAAGGCTAGGTCCCACTGGCTGACGGATGCAAAACGTATGCATAAAGGACACAGCGGATGAGCAAAATTTCAGGGGTGGCTCCATCCATTGTCATCCGCTCCAAAAAGTGGTGAAAATTTGCATAAACAGAACGGAAAAGAACAGACGTGGGTAGTATGTAGCGGAGATGTTAAATGGATGTTCATAGGAAGCCTAGCGGATGTATATCAGATGCAAACCGTTCACTGCGCATCCTTTCTATTTCCGTGCTACTAACGCTGTGTAGACGTTCCATGTACTTTTTGTTTCCTCCTTCTTTCCATTTTCAACTGCAGTGGATGTGAGTTGTGAGGATGCCCAGAGGATGCAGAGAGGATAAAGCGGACATTTAACGGATGATAAATGGACATAGAACGTTTGTTGCTCAGATGTCATGGATTTACATCGTACACAGCGGAAAGTTCATCCGTTCACAAAGTTTTGTGCAGTACAAAACTTCTTGCGCAGATGAAATTGCAGTGGATGGATGCTTGATGGATAGAGCATATGAAAACACGTATGCCATGAGTACACAACGGATGCATAGCATTTTCCAACAGATGGCAAGCTTTTTTTAATGTTTTACATCCTCCTTGCATCCGTTAGTGCAGTGGGACAGGGGCTTTACCTTCAAAAGTGGTGAGAGCTCCATCACTAGAGGCTTTCAAAAAGAGACTTGATGGTCATTTGTCTGAAATGTTGTCCAATCTTCTGTTCGAGCAGGGCAGTTGGACTAGAAGAATTCCAAGGACCCCTTCCAACTTAGTTGTACTGTTATTCTATAATCTATGTAAATTACTGATGATTGTACAACACCTGCAGATTTTCCAGATGTTTAAAGTATTGATGGAACGAGAATAGAATCCTATTCTCCAATCCTAAACTATTGTCCAGGAAAACATAGTGTATTCAAGTTCTAAAGCCTTTTTAGCAAGATATCTGTGTTGGTTTTCTTTAGAATGGTGTCCTTTATCTGATCTATTTCATTAGCCCAGGGGTCTTCAAACTTGACAGCTTTAAGACTTGTGAACTTCAAATCCCAGAATTCCTTCTCCAGTCATGTTAGCTCAGGAATTCTGAGAGTTAAAGTCCACAAGTCTTAAAGCTGCCAAGATTGAAGGCCCTTGCATTAGCCTGATATAAGAATAAATAAAATACAAATTAGGTAAGAAAGGATTAGTTAGAAACAACAGAAATCCTTTACAGACCTTATAAATAAAATTTTGTGAGAGGGGGAGGATACTTGAAGCATTCAGTGTGCATATGAATATTCATGAAAGTTAGAATTTAATGTTAGCAAAGATTTGTGTGGTAGCTACTGAGATCCTACAGATGGTGCTGGATGCCAAGCACCAAACTGCCATCTAGAAACCCTATGTGGGTCTCTGGGCTATTGGCATTATCTCATTTCCAATATTTTAGTAAAGGAGGAAAGTCCCTAACTTTCCAGACATATAGGTGATCTCATTTTACTACTACCACTAGTCTTAAGGATTGGTTGGGAGGTTGTACCAATGTAGTTGAGCAGTTTCACCCATGTGGGATCTATTCTCCAGTCTGGATGCTGTATCTATGTTGCCTTTGTCTTCTTATAAAAACCCTATAAATGTAATAAACATTGCCCATACAGTCAGACATCTTGGCACCCTGCATTATGACTGGTCTTTGATCACCACAGATTTGTGAAGGCAGTTTTTACCTACGAAGAGAAAGCAGATTTATTTAACTTTGTATTGACACCACTCCACATTGCCATTTGTGGTCAATAAAACATGAGGTGCTAAAGAGTCAATGCTCCTGAATTTTAAAAATTAAATATACTACATTTGTGCTGTATGATATATTTTAGACAAATATTTGTTTGAGATTTTAATTATTGATTATAAATCATTTAAAAAATATAATAGGAGGTGATGTGCAACTATATTCAATCATTCAATGAAAAGAAAGTAAATACCGTATATACTCGCATATAAGCCGACCTCGCATATAAGCCAACCCTTAAAAAACTGCCCCAAAATGAGGAATTTTGCAAAAACTCGCATATAAGCTGACCCCCAAATACCATGGTGTTCAACCCCTGATCTCACCGTCAAGGCTCACCGTCAGAAAGATTCTGGGAGGACAGGGCTTTGGGTGTGACTTCCCTGAACAGCAGAAGTGAAGCCCAGAGGGAAAAGTTGGCAGGGCAAAAGGTGTGGCTCATCGTCCATCCAGGGAGAAAAATGGCCGATTTTCGCGCGCGTTTCCCTTGAGGCGAGGGCTGCTAAGGGCCAGCTGACAGGGAGTGCGAGAGCCAAGACTCTCATCGCGGGAAGCCGCCATGCTAAGTCACTGCCCAACTTCGCGCGCGTTTCCCTTGAGGCAAGGGCTGCAAAGGGCCAGCTGACAGGGAGTGCGAGAGGCAAGACTCTCATCGCGCGAAGCCGCCACGCTAAGTCGCTGCCCGACTTCGAGTGTGTTTCTCTTGAGGCGAGGGCTGCAAAGGGCCAGCTGACAGGGAGTGCGAGAGCCAAGACTCTCATCGTGGGAAGCCACCACGCTAAGTCGCTGCTCTGGCGCAAATTGAGGCACAGCCACCGATAAATCAGATTTATGCGCATATAAGCCGACCCCCAAATTTGAAAAAAAAAAAGTGTTTTAAAGTCGGCTTATATGCGAGTATATATGGTAAGCATGACTGAGAAAATATTAATTTTGTCATGACCTGTATGAGTAATTTTGCAGAATACCACCAAAAATAGGAAAGAACATGTGATTTCCTATTTTATATATCAGCAGACTAAACTAAATATATTTAAGCAAATCAGAAGAATGTTTTGGATAAGATTAAATGATAAAAATACATTGAATGCTAATTCTAAAATAGACTTTTTTTTCCTTCAGTTAAGACAGAATAACAAATGGAAAAATTATGATTTCAGTGATGCCTATCTGATAATAATACAATATTAGTATGCAAGGAGCATGCTTCTTAGTTAAACAGTGTGAATGGAAGGTGAATATATTTAGCTGCATATTCTGATAGTTATTTATTGCAGTTGCAAGATCTGTCAGAGACTTAGAGCAGGAAACAGCACAGAATCTGACAACAATATTGATAAAGTAACAGTTCTTAAAGTATTCCAAAGCAGAAAATTTCTAAAGGAATTATATAAGAAATAGCAACATGTAGAGTAGCCATCCATTTACTCATCTGATCTTCTATATGGGTGGCATAGATTGTATATGACTCTCAAACATATAAAATGCAATGGTTTGATTTAAACACTTTGATTATTCTGATCACAAGGCTACACTGCTTAATATGAGTTCTATTTAGATTACATTGCATGCACGTCCAACCTAAAATTAATGTGATGCACTTCTAATTTAAGGATGACATTTTCTTTATTTTTATTGTTGACACCTATGTATTCTGCTTTGTTTTGCTTAGTATTGTCAGATCTGATGTTATTTATGTTTCAGGAGGAAAGAAAAATTATTTATCTGCATCCTTGTAGCTTTTAGCACATCTTGAAATCTGGTAGTTGGCACAACTGATTTTAACATTGTACTTCACACATAGCTGTGTACAATTCCCATTCAGTTCAATGTGATTAATTTCTGAAGCAGATTTATAAAACTGAACTATATCTTAGGACTGGTTCTAACCTACAGAATTTGAGAGTTGCCTATTTTGCTTTCCTGAATTTTTGCCATTTTATTTTACATTTGGTTTTTAGTTTCAGATAATGCTGCAATAATAAAACAGTTACTTCTGCAGCCTTGTGATAAAAATTGGACAATCATCAGCTCAGTAATGATATTCATATTTTTTTCTCTCCTTCTAAATTGCAACATGATCTTGCTCATTTCAACTAATGAAAATAATAAAATGATTGACAGTTTTATTCCAGCACAAACTCACTATGCTCCCTATCACAAAATTGGGGAAGCAGTCATAGTCCTGTGAAGAGCATGATTAAGATTAAAGATAATTAATTAATATACTGGTTGGGTTGGACTTATTCAGGATCTTCAATTCTATGAGCATCTTAAGAAATCAATATTTAGCATGTTCATACATATTTTAACATTTAAGTTTTAAATAGTTTGTCACTTTATTTCTGGATCTGGAAAATAGTGGAAGAACATACAACAAAGAAGATTGGAAATGGTGTGGAAAGATGGAGAAACAAAGACAATAAACTTTACCTCTTAATAAAATAATATATTTCATGACTTTTTTACTATTTTATTAGAATATATATTTATTTACCTTCCAATATCCTTGCTGACTTTTAAGCTGATTTTTTTTCCTTGCATAACTGATGGAATAGCCAACATGTTTTGTCAGTAACAGATCCACAGTAGTATCTAATGGGATTTAGTTAAAAACAAAAAATAAATTTTGGCAGTTGTGTCCACAGCTGTTAAACATATACAGTATGGGGGGAGGGGGGGAAGTTAAGAGAAAACTTACTTTCGAAAGTCTTTTTGAACCATTAATCTCAAAATATATCCATTAAACTCTCCAGTGAGAGGTAAGAAGTAGGAAAGAATTTTATTGTCCTCAGCTGCAAGTTCCTACATGAAGCAAAGACTTTCCTATATATACCCAAAGCCTAAAAAAAACTAGAGCTGTCAAGGTAAAATTCTCAGGTATTAACCTGAGGTATTAATACTCAGGTATTAACAGTATTTGATGGCTCAATATTTCTTTACCTTTATATCTGTTTATATCTTTCTCTGTTTGCTCAGACTTTTTACAGGTTACCAAGTATTTGTGTTGGTCTGCATATTTCAGTCTTGTGTAACTTGATACAGTTAAATTATTTGCTCACATTTTTGAGGACAACTAAAATAACAATTTTTTTTCTTTTGATACTTCAGTGTTCTTATAACATAGCTACAGCTACAAGTATCTGTATTTTAATAGCCCAAATTTAGCTTCACAAATTTAATCCTAATTTAAAAGATGCTTCTCATTGTAAATGTTATAGGAGATAATTCTCTTAATACATTATAGTTGAAAATGACAGATCTGGCAGCAACTTTTCAGACTATCAAATCTGATTAAAAGGCAGAAGCTTTCATGAACTATAGCTTACTTCATCAGATGTTATGTCTGTGTTTATTCATTGAGCTTTGCTCCCTTTCTAGAGTTGATTTCACAGCCAGATCAGATGGTAAATTTGCTCCAAAATTCATAGAATTCATGATGTATTTTAAAATGTGATCATTTCCACAAATGTTAATGAAAACAACTGACTTGGTTTTATATGTTCAAAAAAGACCATTATATTCTACCAAGCCCTTTTATAAGATTGTCCTTTATATTTCAGAGTATAGTCTTAATGTTTGTTGGTTTCTCTTTCTTTTCCATGCTAGAATACATTTCAGCAGTTGTCATTTGAAGTCTTTTGAATTTTTTTGTTTTGCTCTTACAGTAGTTTTGCAAGTTTCATAGATTACTATAAATTGGATTCCTGTCAGGTAAATACCAATATATAGATTCGTTGCAGTTATCTTATGAAACATAGGGAACTATTTTTAATGTGTCTAGGTTTTACACATCATAGTTGGTTAGTTATGATTTATTAACTAAACCATAGCTGCATAACTGCTAAGCCACAAGCACAGGTTTCATTCAATGTATCACGCCAAGACCAAGCATACCAATAATATTTATTAAAGTAACATGGATTAATGTAAAGGTTTTACATTTGGAGGAGTTATAATTTGCCATTTAGTGGCTGTCTGGAGTTGTGCTAGAGCTGTATTTGGTAACTCCAAATATTTATAAAAAATATCCCTGGCTGAAAAGTTACTCTTCTGTTTGATTAAAGGCTAAATAGAAAAAGTTTAGTAAAATACAACAGATAAATATAAATTGTGGACTTAAAAATCCAAAGTATATTAGTAATATTTACAATACCTATATCTATTCTCTGCTTTTCTTTGATAATATTGAACATATTGAACATTCCATTCAGCTTTAATATGATTGTTCTCCAAATAAAACAAAAATATTTTTGTATATAACCATTAAAGTAGATGAACATTGCTTTTGTTATGCTAATGACAGGATGCTTTAATATTTGTCATTAGGTAAAAATAATGGTTATTGTTGAAATAAGATATTTTGAAGATCCTACTTAAAATATTTAGCAACTTTCAAGAATATATATTTGTTTATACATTTCAAGTTATTTGTGATAGTTACAATGAATACAATGGCATCTTTGTAGCATCTTTGAATTATTTGTAAAATTGCACTTTTAAAAATTGTTGATACATATTGAGAATTAATTAACCCTGGATATATCACACTATTCATCAAACTATTTGATTTTGAAAATTCCTACTGCATAATATTTACTAACCCTTCACACAAAAACCTAACAGAGCAGAGTTTTATGTTATGAACTTGCATCATATATCACTCGCTTTTGTGTTGGAAGCACCAAGGGGCTTCCAAGTTGAAAGAAACAGCTGATAATATCACCTTGTCCAGGGGACACCTTTTGGGGGCTTCTTTCATGTCCTTACCCACCAAAGTGGTACTATTTACTCACTGTCGGCCTCTTTCAAACTGCTGGGTCAATAGGAACTGGAGGAGGTGATGGGACCACACTCCATGACGCAGCAGCAAAAAACAGGTTTGAAATGTGAGCCTGCCAATTATCAGCCCTATGTCCTACCATGTGAGACACCACATTCCTATGGATAAAATAGACTGATAAGTAACTTCTATGTGATTGCTAAATTTAGAATTTTATTACCATATTATCTAGTTAGATAGACATTCAATTTGGCAGTAAATGCTATGGCTTGACTTTGGTTTATGTGTTACATAGCTCTCTGAATCTCCAAACCTTTGAAGATTTTCCTATTAAAATCTTGCAAAGCTTATTAAAAATTCATCAGATGTATGGCAATATTTCAGGAACTCTTACATTTTAAAAAATGCAATTGACAGACACTTACATTTGTGCAAGGTGACACCTACCCGGCTGCCTATCAGGCTCTGTGCCCAAGTAGCTATTCTTTTTTTCCCCTAGCTTCTTTTAATTAAAAATAAATAAATGGGTTGCTGAGCAAGTGAGAGCATTTATAGTAACAGTTTTCCTGAGAATGCTTCTTGATTCCACATAGAGACAAGAATTTCTAAGAATAGTTACAGCCTAAGGCTTTGTTTGGAAATATTTCCACCTACAGAGAATTTAGAGACTGGAATAACTGTGAATCTGCTATGCATTATTTCAGATTCATCTGCCATATTCATGACACTGTTAATCACAAACTACCACAGCTACTATGATCGTTGCAGTTCAATATTGAGGGGAAAGGAGAGACAAGATTGGAAAGTCTAGTTAGATTATTATCTAACAACATTGAAATGTACAGTATACCTTTTAAAAATATACTTAAAGAACATTCTGAACAGCACTACTTTGTATCATATAAATACTTTGTATCATTTAAATAATAAAATCAGTAGCATAAATGAGTAAATTAATTTGCTTGCACTACAATCAAGATCCTCACTCATGCAAAACTTACTATTTGTGGTTGAAAATTCAGAAGTATAGAGCACTACTGAGGAAAACCAAGTTCATTGCAATGTTTGATGGTTGTCTGCTCTACAAGAACCCTAAATGAATGTACATCCTAACCCAAACATGCAACCCTGTACAATGCCATAACTACACTGGGACTGGATCAATTAGTAACTAACAACACTAGACTCAACAACAGCCTTGACCTTATCTTCTGCAACAGCTCAAACTCAATTTATGGCCTTCATGTACAAGAATCCTTTTCAAACAGTAACTACAGTATGATTGATTTTTGTCTCAATTTACGCTCTCACAAAGAAGATCATAATGCTGGATCCCCAAAATACAATTTCAAAAAAGGCCAATTATGATCTCATAAATGCCAACCTATTATCTCTTGGTTGGCACATTCTGTTCTCTAATTGTAATACTAAAGAAGTCCATTATAATGCATTCTTGCTTGAACTTGAAAGAGTCATTAAACCATATGTACCATTAATAACCCCAAAAAACAATAACAAAAAACAAATTACCCATAAAAATAAGGAAACTTTAATTTAAAAAAATCTTTATGGTATAAAAACAAATCTAGCTACGAAGCAAACTTTAAAAACTGATATAATACCTTATGCCAACAGATAAAGGCAGAATAGACAAATTACTACTGCAAGCAAGAGGGAAACCTCCTACGTATTAAATCTGCCCGCCCTTCTATAATTTTGTAAACACCAAACTTAAACACTCAAGAACTATCCCACCCCTAAAAGGACCAAATGGGAAAGATTGCAGTGATGAAGCTGTTAAGGTCAACCTCTTCAACACATTCTTCAGTTCAGTCTTTGTAAACAGCAATGGCTCATGCCCCACATTTTCTAGTCGTACCACAACTAACTGTAATGATCTACTACGAATTGACTTTACAGAAGATAATGTAGAAAAGGCACTATGAAACCTAAAACCACCCCTGTTCTATTGGCCCTGATGAATTATGTGCATACTTCTTTAAAAAGCTCTCCTCTGTCATAGCAGAATCCCTAAATATTATATATGAGATATCATACAGAACCAGCTCCTTACCGAACCTATGGTCCTTAGCTACAGTTATCCTATCTTAAAAAAGGTGACTCCAGCCTGGTTGAAAACTACAGACCAATCTCACTGTGTTGTGTCACATGCAAAATCATGGAATTAATCATTAACCAATTCATCACCCTCCACTTAGTGTCAAACAAACTACTTTTCAAAAAACAATTTGGTTTCAGGAAAAAATTGTCCTGCAATTTACAACTCCTACACTGCAAAAACATATGGACTACTCTACTTGACCAGGGTAAAGCAATAGATGCTGTTTACATAGACTTCTGCAAAGCCTTTGATTCAGTGGTACATGACAAATTACTGTTAAAACTAAACTCTTATGGCATTTCCGGATCCCTTCATAAGATTACTGCATTCCTGTCAAACAGGCAACAAATAATAAAAATAGGGAGTGCTATATCAAACCCTGCTCCAGTTAACAGCAGTGTCCCTCAAGGCAGCATTCTCGGACCCACACTCTTTATACTCTATATAAATGACCTTTGCAATCACCTTATAAGCAACTACGTCCTCTTTGTGGATGATGTAAAACTATTCAACACCACTGACAATATTACTGTTCTTCCAAGTGACCTTGATTATGTGTCTGAATGGTCGAACAATTGGCAACTCCAAATTTTGACCAACAAATGCTCTGTCCTAGACATTGGTAAAAAAAAAAATCAGTACATCAAATATAAGCTAGGTGGATATGACCTCGTTGACGACCCCTCACTGTCAGCGTACTCATATCTAATCACCTAAGCGCCAGAGCTCACTGCAACAGCATTGCCAAAAAGGCATTAAGAGATGTAAATCTAATCTTATGAAGCTTCTCCTCCAAAAATATAGAATTGCTAACTAGGACATACAAAACCTTTGCTAGACCAATACTCAAATACAGCTCCTCTGTCTGGAATCCACACTGTATATCAGACATTAATACAATTGAGCGAGTCCAGAAGTATTTCATAAGAAGAGTACTACACTCCTCTGCTCGCAACAGAATACCCTATATAACCAGACTTGAAATTCTGGGCTTGGAGAACCTTGAACTATGCCGCCTATGGTTGGACTTAACCGTAGTACACAAAATTATATGCTACAATGTCCTACCAGTCAGTGACTGCATCAGCTTCAACCACAACAAAATAAGAGCACCCAACAGATATAAACTCAATGTCAGCTGCTTCAAACTTGATTGCAGAAAGCATGAGTGCAGAAAGTATCAGCAACAGAATGGTCAATACCTGCCATCCACTACCTGACACTGTTGTTACATTCTCTAACCCCCACTCCTTCAACCTCAAACTATCCACTATTGACCTCACCCCATTCCTAAGAGGTCTGTAAGGAGTGTGCATAAGTGCACAATCATACCTACTGTCCCTGTCCTATTGTCCCCATTTATTCATACCTATTTCCTGTGCTCTTCCTTAAGTTTATACTTATACCTATTATCTTGTGATTGACAAATCAAATAAATAAAAATAAGGATGAGGATACCTGAACAATGGAAAAGCAATTTTTTTTATAGATCTATAAGATAGGAAATGTAGACCTAGACACCTGATTTACTGGTGACTTTTGGAAGTTGGAAAAGTCCTTGTTATTGTAACTGAGGTTATTTCTATTTTTAGGCAAAGTAGCCCTTTTGAGAGGCCAGCACAGCTGGTGAACTCCAGAAAATGGTACTCTGCAGGAATGAGCTTAATGGAGGATGGAAGATTAGGTTTTTTTAACTCCTTGCTATAACACAATACAAGTCATCTGTCCATCTGTCTGCCTGTCTGCCTGTCTATTCTGTCTAGCTAGCCATCAGGCTATTCAATAGATTCCAAACTCAACCAAATGACTATGGATGGCAGGATCTATTCTTGGTTAAATGGTGTTTTAGGGGTCTTTGTCTGGAATGATCAGTTTGGGGCTGATAGCATTAGGCAAAGAAAGGAACTGGGTTTGGTCACTTTTAAACTCAAGGAAGAAAAGAGTGCAAACTTCATTTAGTTAAATTTATTTTTACTTGCTGAATCATAGTTAAATAAAAGTCTGAATCAGATAAGAAAAATAAATTAATGTCTAGTTTGTAATTTCAACAAAGGATTATCTAAAAATGATATTGCACTGAAATTAACCCTAATTGTCCATACATTTGTGAATACTACTATACTCTCATATTTTCTTTGGAAATATGTAGTGCCTGTCATTGTATAATTCTTCATCAGCTCTAGATATTTTCAACATCACCAAATAATTATTCATTTTTATAGGTCACAGAATCCATTAGCCTCTTAGAACCTAAGTATCAGAGAATTGTACTGATCTCTCTTTTTCTGTCCTCTGGGCATCAAGCTGCATTTTACAAATGCTGTATTTCAATATCTAGTTCTATTTTCTTATTTCTCATTAACATTTCTCATGCCAATATATGACCATCTGCCCTTTCTATCTTTTCAGTTTTACTCTACACCACTTTCACTCATATTGTTTGTTTTTATACTACCCCAACCCTTGCTAATATGGGTAATCAATTTTAATTCCTGTCTCAGAGCTAGGGAATCATATTGTTCATTTATTTGATATAAGCTAGAAACCAGGATACTGTGAATTCTAGTCCAACCTTTGGCCCAAAGCCATCTAAGTAACCTTGGGCTAATCACAGGTACATTATGGTAGATGCAGAACATATACCTTCTGCAGCGGTCATCTTGTTTCTGCCTTATTTTCCAATTATAACAGCATCCTAAACCAAGGGTTTTTATATATTTTCAAGATGTGAAAACTACTAGAAAAAAACCCACCACTGTAGTCAAGGGCAAAGGGATGGATCAATGGAGCATAAATGATTCTTGAAAGACTGTGCTTCTAAATGTCAGCAGTGAATCCCACCCTTTCCATTAGATCATAAGAAAATTGAAAATCCTTCTGGCTGGATTTGATTTTTTTTTTCACCGTCAACCTCTCACGGAAACGAGTGAAGTTCTTGGAGAAACCCAGACTTCTGAGGAACACAAATTCAAAAACCTGAGTTGATATCTACAATTTTGAGGGGATGTCCTACTGTCCATATTGTAGATAGGTATACAGGTAGATCTTCTCTGACTTGGTATCTATTTTCTAGAATATCTTACTTTCTTACTCAGGCCCTAGTGATTTTTAAAGATGTTCCTTTTTCTCTTGCTCTTTTGCAATCAAACTCTTTTTTTGATATATTGGCTTAGACTTGCAAAATTCGTTTTGAACATTTTGGTACTCAATGGAATTCATAGAGATCAAATTTTTTATACACTACGTCCCTACTGAGTATCACAAAATGAAGCTGCTTTCTGTATATGATAATGGTATAAAGTAATCTAATTATGAAAATAAATGATACTTAAGCAAGTGTCAGGTAGACTCCAATGTACTGGACTTAGGATTTTATGTAAGATAAAAACCTTGTTTCTGCTTCTGATAACCTATGAATTCATCTTGTTTTGGGGTTGCATGTCTTAGACTCGAGCATGGAAATAATAAATTATGGCAGTATCTTATACTGTGGAAGCTGTGTGAATCTGCCAACACAGTATTTTTTTAAAAAAATAGAATATGCTAAAAATAAGCAAGCAGAATCTGATCAACTATACTGCAGGTGTACACAGTCATCTTTCCATACTTTCCATATTGCTGACAAATAATATGAGAAAGACCCTTAAGTTAAAAAGAAAATATCCTAATTACTTCTTCCTTTTTTGATAAAGCAAGGTAGTGTCTAATTCTTGTTTGTACATATTTCACATGTTGACTCAGATGAGATGAATGGAATGAGAATTTTTTGAATATCATCCTATTTGGATATATATTACAGGCAACCAATGTATGATTCCTTTGAAAATTGACAAATCATTTATTCATTTATTTATTTATTTATCTATTTATCTATCTATACATCTATTTATTTATTTATTTATTTTGTCAAGCGGTTATAAGATAACAGGTATAAGTATAAACATAGTTATGAATACATGAAATGGATACATATAAGAAAAAAGAAAAGAAAAGAAATAATAGGACAGGGACGGTAGGCACATTGGTACGCTTATGCACGCCCCCTATAGACCTCTTAGGAAAGGGGTGAAGTCAATAGTAGACAGTCTAAGGTTAAAGTTTTTTGGGTTTCGGGAAGAAAACACAAAGTCAGGTAGAGTATTCCAGACATTGACCACTCTGTTGCTGAAGTCGTATTTCCTGCAATCAAGTTTGGTGCGGTTTACCTTGAGTTTGTTTCTATTGTGTGCTCTTGTATTGTTATGGTTGAAGCTGAAGTATTCATTGATAGGTGGGACATTGCAATGTATAATTTTATATACTATACTTAAATCGGATCGAAGGCATCTTGTCTATAAGGATAACTTATAGAAAATAAGAGCTGTCTTTTCCACTCTTTTAAGCCACTAGACTTATTTGGACATTAATAAGAAAACTTTTCACCCTGAATCACATTAAAAATTGGCATTATAGAATAACTCCAATTTGAAGACAGCAGGGAAGCCTTATTAGAAGTCAGGCTGAGCAAGGGATTAATACTTTCAATCAACTGATTATAAAGGTTATTTTTAAATTATTTTGGGAGGCTGTGTGTTTTGAATATAACTTACCAGAATCATCTGTTTGAGAGAATTTACCACCAAAACATGCATTAATAAAATAATACTGGTAATATAAGTAATAGACGAAGTGAGGGAGTGGAATATTCAGTTTTGAAAAAGCACTGCATCTTAAGTTTTAAGAAATGTGTAATGTACTTCTGAAGATCCCAGGATCAAATTAATCATCCAAAAATATTGTTCCATACTTATTAGACTCATCCAAGAATATTTAAAAATAGTTTAGCTCTATACTAATCATATTACTTGTCTTGGATTGCAAGACATTTAAAAGCTGATTGACTCAATATATTTGTCATATGCATCCATAGCTGTTTCTTGACTTCAGGAGACTGCATATGTTAACATAACTCTGGACAAAACTTGAGCAGTGAACGTGGTGAATTTCACCCAAAATATGGACTTGGATATTTTGTAAACAATTCTACCTCTATTGTTGCTTGGGTTTGCTAGTAGGAATTATTCTCGGTAGGTGAAAATACATGTATATTTTTAAATGTAAAATTGATTCAAAAGAAGTTTTGTATTAATATTTTATGTGTCTATTTTTATTTAAATAAAATTCATTCCTTCCATTTAAATCATTATGTATTTTAGTCCATAACCACTATACCACTACAGATGGTGATTTTCTGTTCATTATATTTTGTGTGTTACATTTCATCTAGACTTTAAAATGTCACTTTTTTTTGTGATGGACACTTCCTATAGAATTCACTTTCAAGGAATATGTGACTATTTTAAGAGATTTTTTTAAAAAAAGAAAGGTTATATCTGGCTTTTATTTATATAATAATCTTGATAATTAATGTTGTGAATATTTGAAATTACATTTACTTTAGCCAGATAAAATATACTATTTTATACTGTAACTCACTATCTTTAAAGATGCAAAAGCAGGAATGAATGACTGGCTGAATAAAAGAATATATATCTATTTAGAAATTAAATTTATTTAATTATTTCCAAAGGAAAAATGTTCTTTGCTGAATTTGATTGTCAAGTCAAATTAAAATTAAATAAGATCAATGAAATTACTGTAACTAATTTTATTTCCAAAATTAGGCTTTATCTCACAGTTTACATGGTAGAACTGAATAATTTTGTTACTGGCTTAAATTGATCACACATCAACAATATTCACCGTTAATGACATCTTAAAGTTATCTAAAAACTCTTCATACAAGATGATGTCTTACTTCTTTCTCTCCTGTCTTTGAATTCTTCTTTTAGTACACAAAAAAATATTTTACTATCACTAGAAGAGACGGGCTAATTACTGTGCCTTTGACTATACTACAGTATTAAGCAAAGCATCTCCATTGGAAAACCAATGCTGATAAATGGAAACAAATTCTTGGAAAACCTAATGTTCCTATTTACTGATTTAATCTCATAATCTGTCTGCTTCCCTCATTTATCATTTTTTACTTGATTTTATGATATTGTAAGCCATCCAGAGTTAATTGACAGAGATGGGTGATATATAAATTTAATAAATAAACATTTCTATCTACCAATTAACAGGTAGTCTTGAATTGTGGCTGTAAATTGTGCCAGTCATTAAGCAGGTCATCATATGCCCAACCCAATTAATGACCCCATGATCATTAAGTGCCGTTGTTAAGCCTGCAATGGTGTGTCTCTCATCTTCTATTATTATTGTTGATAGTGTAAACAGCAAACGAGATAACTATGCTAGATTTTGTATCACAAATCACTAGTCTAACACTTCCCAAGTGTTTAGGGCTGTGTGATGTATCGGAGGATTATGCAAGCAGATCCCAGTAAGGTGACCTTCTGCAGCTGACCAATTTTGGTCAGCACCAATTGTTTGTCAGAACCAATTGTTTTTAAGTGCTTGTCTAGGTCTTTAGGCACAGCACCTCATGTGCTGAGTACCATTGGAACCACCTGCATTTGTTTATGCCAGAGTCTCTGCTGTTTGATTTTGAAGTCCTGGTATCTGGTGATTTTTTTTCAAGTTGTTTCTTGTCGATTCTGCTATCACCAGATATGGCAATGTTGACGATCCACACTTTTTTCTTCTATACAATCATGATATTCAGGATATTGTGTTCCAAAACTTTGTCAGTCTGTATTCAGAAATCCCACAGTAATTTTGCATGCTCATTTTCAGCCACTTTTTCAGGCTTATGATCCCACCAGATTTTTGCTACAGGCAGATGGTAGTTGTGATACAAGTTCCAGTGGACTATCTGAGTGACCGTGTTAATAAAGTTGTTTGTCATCAATCTGAGTGATTGTCTTACAACAGCTCAGTATGTGATCGATGGTTTCATCCGTTTCTTTGCAGAGTCTGCATTTGGGGTCATCAGCAGATTTTTTTATTCTGGCTTTGATTGCATTTGTTCTGATGTCTTGTTCTTGGGCTGCAAGAATCAGTCTTTCTGTCTCTTTCTTCAGTGTTCCATTGGTTGGCCATAACTAGGTCTTTTCCTTATCTACTTTTCCTTGGATTTTTCACTGTCCATGCAGTGCTTTGTTACACCAGCTGTCAGCCCAAGTTTGCATCGTCTTTTTCCTGTATTCTTGGTTGGCTGCACTTGGAGCAGCTACCTATTGTTGACTGCCATCAAAGCTGGTTCAATACTGTCTTTCATATATAATTTGCCAGAGTATGCTTCTCTTCTTCAACTGCTTCACTTGTAAAAGTCCTTTGCCGCCTACTCTTCTGGGCAAATACAGCCTGTTAATGTCAGTACGTGGGTACAGTGCATAGTCTATGGTCATCAGTTTTCTTCTTATTGTTGTTGTTATTGTTATTATTATTATTATTATTATTATTATTATTATTGTTGTTGTTGTTGTTGTTGTTGTTGTTGTTATTGTTATTATTATTAATGTTCCAGCATAACTCTGGAATACCTCAAGCAATTTCAACCAAACATGATATACAGATCACTTATCCTCTGGAAGCAAATACTATTGGGGTACTCGGGGAGTACTTGGGTGTGTGAGTGTGCCTTAAAATGGCTTCTACTGTACAGCACAGTGGACTTGCCATGGTAATGGCTTCACAGTACTCTACAAGAGGGCTCCCTCTTGTGAAGGAATAGAAGAAATGCAATACTGTGAGAGACAGTACAATAGTGTGAGTCCTGACTACAGGATTTTCCTGTCTAATACAGGATTGAGATAAATAAATACCTGGGCAATGCCAGGTTATCAGCTAGTTGTAGATAATTAAATAAGCCAACTTTTTTTTCACTCCAAGAATTGATATGGCTGTATCACCATAGCAAAAAATTGAAGAATATTCAATATGAAAGAGCAGGTTCCTGCTATTTCAATATTTTGTTTGGATAATCTGGTAAAAATCTGGCATAGGATCTCCTGCTTGGGTGAGTGGTTGAACTGGATGACCTACAAGGTCCCTTCCAACTCTGTTAATCTGTTAAATGATCTTAAACACCTCTCTGACTTTTCTGAAGTAGCCATTTAACACTTGGTCTTCTGTCAATCATTTATTTAACATATAACAAGCAAAGCTCACATATTACTGGACAATTATAGCAAAATGATCAGTGACCAGAACCAAAACAGTAATAAATTATATCAAGAAAAACATATATAATACATATATAATATGTATTTGTTGATATAATTATCACATAACTGTAATATGTACATAATGTAATGTATGAAATTGAATTTGGATTAACCCAATAAGATATCTCAGGTCTGCATAACAAAACAGACTGACTGATAGCATACTGAAAAGCTTTTAAAGCTACAAATTTAATAGACATTTTAAAAATTCAATTAAATAATTAAAAGGTGAGAATATAAACCATCAGCTAGCTGGCAAAGATCTTTCTATGAGAAAATGCTCATAAAGTATAAGTCAGTACGAATGGAACACTGCTGAGTTTTCATAATGGAAAGAACCTTTCCTGTTATAGATCATCAGTTCCAAGTTCTTAATTAGCAGTTCCATCCAGCTATATTTCAGTGACTGAGAAATATACATCTTTATGCTTTGATTATTCGAAGGTCAGTTGATTCCAGTTAGAAGAGTTCAAGTCTAGAACTGAACCAAATTATTGAAGTTTGATTTTTAGTGAAAAAATAATCAAGAAAAATCCATTCTTTTGTTTTATTTTCTAGGATAGGATAGGATAAGATAGGATAGGATAGAATAGAATTCTTTATTGACCAAGTGTACTTGGACACACAAGGAATTGGTCTTCGGTGCAGAAAGCTCTCAGTGTACATAAAAGCTATAAATGATAAATCATGATCATAGTCATAAAAATACATTCATCATAAATCATAAAATATACTTAGTGACAATCATTGGATACTAAATAAGCAATCAACATAAATTATACTAGGAAACTAAATAAAATAATATAAATTGTAAAGATACAAGCAACAAAGTTGTAGTCACAAGTAGGAAAGGAGATAGGTAACAGGAAAGTTGAGGAGTGGGATGTAATACAGCCTTACTAAATAGTTTGACAGTGTTGTGGGAATTAGTTGTTTAGCAGAGTAATGGCATGGGGGAAAACTGTCCTTGTGTCTAGTTCTTGTGGTGTTCGATGCCCTATAGGATCGTTTTGAGAGTAGAAGTTGAAACAATTTATTTCCAGGGTTTGTAGATATTTTCACAGCCCTCTTTTTGACTTATGCAGCATACAGGTCCTCTGTGGAAGGCAGATTGGTAGCAATTGTTTTTTCTGCAGTCCTAATTATCCTCTGAAGTCTTTGTCTGTCTTGTTGGGTTGCAGAACCAAACCAGATAGTTATAGAGGTGCAGATGACAGACTCAATAATTCTTCTGTAGAACTGTATCAGTAGCTTCTTGGGTGGTGTAAGCTTTCTGAGTTGGTGCAGAAAGAACATTCTTTGTTGTGCTTTTTTGATGATGTTTTTGATAATAGGTGTCCATTTTAAGACTTGAGATATTATAGAATCTAGAAACTTGAAGGTCTCTACCATTGACACTGTGTTTTCTAATATTGTAAGACGTGGTAGTATAGGAGGGTTTCTACTGAAATCTACCATCATTTCTAACATTGTGAATGTTCAAGATTATTCCAGTCTTACCACAAGGCTAGTTTTTCAACCTCTCATCTGTATGTGGATTCATCATTGTCTCAGATGAGACCAATCACTGTTGTATCATCTGCAAACTTCAGTACTTTAACAGAGGAATCTTTTGAGATGCAGTCATTGGTAAAAAAGAGAGAAGAGAAGTGCAAAGAGCACACAACCTGGGTGCTAATTGTACAGGAATTTTATGTGATTTTGCCTCACTTCCCTTCTGCTTCCTGTCTATTAGAATTGTCTGTTGGTATTAGATTCAGTCTATGATAACAATGCAGAAGACAACCAAACAAGAAATATCCCTATTAAATCAATTCTAGCCCAATATCTCTATTTCCTGTAGAAAATTTGAACTTGGGCTTTACCAAATTGTCCCATTGTCTGTATAGGGTTGGCAATTTTTGGATGGCAAGAATAGGCAAATCATTGTGTGTGCATCCTTAACCCACTGTGAAGAAAATTTTGAAGTACAGTTTCCTGCTATACTTTTTAAGTAACATGATTTCATAGTACATTAAAATGACAAAATGGTATACCACTGGACTTATTTTTTTTTAAAGAAAAAGTACATATCTCAGGCACATAAAAATAGTAATTAAAAAAATTCTATGAATTTTCAAATCAGCAAAATTCTGTATGATAGAGTAGTATTACAATATTTGTGTTGTTGCAAGATTATAGCACTTTTTCATATCAGCCGCAGAGCAGTAATAATTTTTTTTATTTTAATGTTGGTCATGCTTCCATACATATGTATTTTTGTCCATTAATTTTCTATATATTCATATATAGTCATGTTTGTATCCATTCAAACATTAAGTGTATGCTTGTATGTGTGTGGGTATATGTACATGTATGTATATAAGCATTTGTATGTGTGTGCACGCACACACACACACACAGAGTACACCAAGCCATAGAACAAGAAGTTCTTTCTTGGAACAGAAACCTGGGGAAGCAAAACAGCAGAGTAATTTTCCAATAAAAAGATGTGGTAGCCTGAATTACGAACAAAATACCTTGCAAACTATTGCCAAAGTTAGATATGTCCTTTAAGTGTAGCTATATTTAATAACACACAGTTTTATAATTACATAGCAGTCAGTTGATACAGTTATCTAATGGAACTTTAGCAAACCATTCAAGTGTTATTTTAAAATGTAAAATAATAATATTAAAGTACTTTCCCCATTCTTTGGAAGCTTATACTTTTGGTTTGAATGCTGTTTCCAGTCATTTGTATGTGCCTACACACAAACAAAACACTTCCACCTGAAGCATTACTAAAATACTGTGCATTCATAGATCTATAAAGAGCAGAGGAGCTTCCTCAAAGCAACAAATGAGTCTTCTCAGGTATATATTGGCTTTAATGCTTCAAATAAGGTGCTTCAAAACACTCTGACATGTTTTGTAAAACACTCCTACAAATGTTTTGCTTGGAACTAATAACAATATATAATTGCACCTACAATATATTGGAAGTATAGTAGTGCATGAATGATATATAAATGTGAATGTGTATTTGGATTCAGATATTATGCATTCATATTATATTATTTTCAGTAGTAAATTACACCCATATCCACACTCTGCTCAACTATATACTGTAATGTAACAGCAAGCTGCTCTGGATACCTTGTATAATATACAGAAGTAAAATTGAATCAGGTTGAATATGTCAATATTTTTGATGTGCATGCTTTCAATCAGAAACTTCCAAATATTTACAATACTATTTGCTTTGTGCATTGGGAAATTCATTTGTGTTCCTTATGCTTTTTAAGATAAACCATCTTGTTATTGAGCAGCTTGTTTAATATTCACTATGTGCATAATGTAAGTCACAAGTGCAATCCTATGGCTAATTAACTTAAAGTAAATTAAAAGGTTTAATTTAATTAAAGCAAATTAGAACATTTAGCAAGATAAATACATTCTTTAACATCCCTTTTGCCCTGACATTAGTTTTAAATTACAGCCTTTTGGTTTTACATTTCTCTCCACCTTGCATTTCAATAAACAATATACTTCTTCTGTTTTCTTTGTTAAGCCATTGAAAAAGTGCCAGTGACATATTTCACAGATTCTTGATCATATTTTCCAATTGTGGGTTGTCATAGAATTTCCAATGAGCAGTGGTCTGAAATTATTGGAGAATATTATAAATAGAAGCGATTCTTAATATTACTCTGTCCTACTGCAAAGAAGCAGTATTAAAAATCCTAACTGAAATACAGGCACTGGCAGGAAAACCTGATAACAGGTAAGGCAGTCCGATAATAAAACTCAATTTCACTTCAGTAGGTTAATTTAGACTTCTCTTAAGTCTGGTTTTAGCCCTGGTTAATAATAGCAATAATACCAAATGTCTGTACTTGTCCAAATAATGTTCTTACACAGCCCTTCCTGTGGGAGTTTGGATTGTTACTTTCAGAACAGAGAATTTGGTTAGTGTGGGTTGTTGTTCAATACCTTGTCTTTCTAATTTGTTGTCGTTTTCTCTGTTGATGAGGCTATCCAGGAAGGGTAATAGTTGTTAGGAATTAGAAAGGGAAGCTTTACCAAAATATTATTTAGTTGAGTACATTGCACTGCAGCATTGCAGCAGTCCAGAACACCAAAGAAAACAGACTTCGCATACAACTCCTCCCAATAAAATAGATACCCATGTAACATTATCAAAAGCACCTGACCACTCAACCCACTGCAGCACAACCAACACAAGCAGGGGTGGGATTCAACCAGTGTTACTACCAGTTTGGTGACTATGTTTTGCGCACTGTGCACTGTGCACACATGCACGCATGTAAAAAAAACCTTAAGCTGTTCCACCTGGACAGCTGAAAAATGCTGTGTCCGCAACGTTTGAAAAGCCTCTTTTTTCCTGCTTTTTCAACCTTAGCTGTGCTGTGCAAAGCAGCTGAGGTTTAAAAAGCAGGAAATAAAGGTCAGGTAAGAACCCAGGCAGGCGGGTGGGCCAAAGAGCAGAAAACACAGAACCGGTTCAGTGTCTGCTGCTCTTCAGAGCTACTGGTTCTTTAGAACCAGGCAGAACTGATAGCATCCCACCCCTGAACACAAGCCATGAAATGGTAACACTAACATACATCAAAAAATCTGAGAAACAACCAATAGACTATTAGAATCACACAGCATTATCATAGTTCACAAACCAATTGAAATTCTCCAAAACATCTTAAGTGAACCAAAAGAGTCAACAGTTCAAGAAGAAGGTCAGAAATCATCGACAACATACAGTTTAAGGAAGGTGACAACCACTATGTCGGACATGCAGGTAGAAAACTAGCAGACTATAGCCATGAACACTAGCAGTCAGAATACACACTGGAAACTTCCTAATCTCATAACACATAGACAGAAGTAGGAAACTGTTAACATCCAAGATCAAGCCAAATCTAAAAAAGCTAGGAAATTTCTGAAAATATGGCATTCAGAGAAATCAATAGACACATACAGTAGAATTAAACATAGATTCAAAGGGTCAACAAAATCTAGAAAGGAAACAAAAAAACTCAGAGTATATCACTTCCAACTGCCAAGACCCAGATAAACAGGGATTAACACCAGCCATAGTCAAGGAAAGAATTACCAAAGAGAAAACCACACTTCCATCAACCTTGCCACGTCAAGTTACAAGGGAGTAAACCCCACAATACCTAGCACTGATGATGTTACCTAGTTAGGCAATGAAACTTCTGCAGCAAGCAACCAAGCTCAGAGAGCACAAGGACTCCACATTTCATTGTCCATAATCTAAAACATTAGTTTAGATACAATTGGTGGGTTTAAGCATGTATATAATTGAGGAAAATTATAATCAATTATGAAATAACTATACTTCAGAAGTATTCTAGAGCCACTGGTGAAAAGCTCAGAAGGGTTTAAGTAGATAAGTAGGAAAATTATTATTCAGCATATACTGTTTGATGTTGAGCTTCGTACAATTTCATCTGTAATTGTAGAAAATTGAGACAAATGATATCTATATGTGCATAAATTTCAGAGACCACAAACTTATTTAAAGTGATGCTTTGTAAGAGCTGATTTCTTGTGAGATAGCTAATGAACATGAATCTTAAGAAAGTGAATGAAACAAGCTCAGACCAGATTCTGTTTGGTTGCCATATAATTACATGCTACCCTTCCATAATGAATGCAAAGTGATTCTCATTCCTTGTGCAAAGCTGTTCACGCTTGCGGGCTGGGACTTCAATATCTGCCATTCTTCTGGAAAGTTTGGAAAGGAAAACTGAAGAAAAAAATTAAATTGGATCTACAAGATGCATTCATCCAATTTGAAGTTCAGGAACAGATGAGAGAAAGCTAGAATTCCTACTTACTATTACAAATATTTTCAAATTAGTAAACTTGTGGTAACTAATTTCAGGCTTGTTATTGAGAATTCATTTGTTGTTCATTCATTTATTCTATCAATCAATCAATTAATGGAGAGACAGTACTGGCTAATATTTTCATACACAAGGTATGCTTGGTTTTCCATTTACCTTATATACAAGATATTCTATATCAGGTTGAATAATCAGCTGGAAAGGACCTTGCAGGTCTTCTAGTCCAATCCCTGCCCAAGGCAGAAGTCTTTATACCATGTGGGACAAATTGTTGTCCAATCTTTTCTTCAAAAACCTCCAATGATGGAGCACCCATCACTCTGGGAAACAAGCTGTCCATTGATTAATCATTCTCACTATAGGGAAATTCCTTCTTATTTCCAGGTTGAATCTCCCTTTGATGAGCTTCTATTTATTGCTTCTTTTCTTGTTCTCAGGCATTATGGTGCTATTCCCTCTTCCCTGTCTCAGTTCTTCCAGTATGGGAAGACTTGTATCATATTTCCCTTTGTTAGGAATGGTATTCACCTAACAGTTGGGTTGGCAATATATAAACCAGGAAAGTCATTTAATACTGTTGTATTTTTAAGAGAATGCTGTCATTGTGATTGGCTGAGGTTCCTCCAACGGCCATAAGATGGAGCCAGAAACCTGGTTTGTTTGTTTTTTTGCATTTCCCTTTTGCCTTTGCCTGATTGTCATTCTGCTTGAACTGCTATGAGTCTTGTAACTGTTCACAAATTCCGTTTACTGAACTTTGTTTATGATGCTGGTAAAGAAAAGGACTTCGTATTTGGATTATCCCTGGACTGATTGTTTTGAATACTGATTTAACTGTGTATGATTTGGACTGTTTGTTGGACTTTGTTTACCCATTTACTGGAAGTAAAACTTACATTTTACTGTTCAGTGTATCTGTGTGCTGGTTGTGTGTTATTCATCACTACTCTCATTATGTTTCCCTGAGTGCACTCATTCTCCTAATGGGGAATATCTCAACACTCTTGATCCCTTTTTTCTTTCTAGTTCCAGGAAGGACACCACTGGGAAGTCGTTCAAGAGGTCTTCTTCAGGCTGAGATTGGTAAAGAGAGACTGGTAGCAGAATGAGGAGAAATGCAGATCAGAAGAACAACAATAATAATGGCATCTTTCACCAACATAAAATAAAATTCGAGGAAATCATTGCCCAAATAAATTCAAAAGAAATTGAAAGCACTGGAGAATATGGCAGTAAAACAAAATATTTTTTTTTCACTGGGAAATTGGACAGCATTTCAGGCATGGTATTAGCAGTTTGTGTGCAATGGATTTGCAGTAAAGGTAAATTACATGAAACTTGTTTTAAGATGATAGCATTCTGGATGAACTTTAGATTAATTTTCAGATCCTGTAACTACCACTATAATATAATTAGCCATTAATCTGCACAAATGCACAAGAAAGCAAAATTTTAAATTGCATTACATGGATTTCAGGAGGTGCTCCCCACCTGTGTACAATTGTGAATCTAAAGGTCTGAGAGAGCTTTGTTTATCTGTATCTTCTTATATCTTATTTTTTAAATGCACAACAGAAATATAAATGACTTTATTGTTCATTTCAAAAGTAGGGCAAAGCATCCATTACTTTAATTTTTAGCTTTTCCTTCTCATTCACTCTGTCTCTCTCTCTCTCACACACACACACATGCACACGGACATATAAACACATGCTGTTTTGCATCTGCTCTATCATCCTGCAGCTCCATCAGTGAACTATGAGCCAAATGATTCTGCCTGTCACTTTACAGAATTTCAGACCCACTAAAAATGAACTCATTCAAAGCTGAGCTTAAATAGCCCACACCTGATTGGTTTATTTTATGCACCACACTGCTTCTTTCCTCTTGAAGCAGGTAATTATATCATGTGATCCAATAAAACTCTATGCCAAATTTATATCTACTGTTGCTGCATATTATGCAGTGCTGCAAATAAGGAATATAACAGCCAAAATTGTTCCATACTGCAGCAATGGAATAAAAAAACCAGGTTATATATATTTATATATCCACACAAAATCATGTTTTGGAAAATTGTCTGGTTCCAACCAAAAAGTAAACAATTAGAACAGTATGCCAAAAAATTAATGATAAGAATATTGAGTAAAAACCTGCAATAAATAACCTGTAATTTATAGGCTTTGGGGGACATATATTCTAAATACCAGTTAGTTATTTCCCTGAAAACAAATATATAAAGAAGTATTACTGGAAAGCGTAGGTCCAATCATGCAATAATAATTAAACTACTTTAGCCAGTGAATGAAGAATAGCATGTTGTAATGCAACTCCTGCTAAATGTCAGTATAAATCTATGTAAGGATTCGATTTTATTTAGCTATCATAAGTCAAACATAAACAGGAAATGAAATCTCTAATTTATAAAATCATCCATGGACTACATTAATGTATTTAAATATTGTATATTCACATCTGGATTCATCAGTCTGCTTCCCATCATGTCACAAAATACTGATAACATCCAATGGTGGAAGTAGTAAAAAAGTTTTTACTACTGGTTCTGTGGGCGTGGCTTGATGGGCATGGCTAGGAAGGCATAGCCATGTGACTGGGTGGGCATGACTTTTTTTTTTTTTTTGCTTTTTTGCTGTCCCCCCCCACCCATTTGGGGGGGCCTTCTGGGCCTCAGAAGAGCCTCTGGGGACATTTTTGCTCCCAGAAGCCTCCTCTGAGGAAATAAAAAATAACAGAGCATGGGACTGGCATGCAGCATTCCTCCACGCTCCGTTTTGGGACCTTCCTGGCCTCAGAGGAGCCTCTGGGGGGTGTTTTTTCTCCCAGAAGCCTCCTCTGAGGCTCAGGAAGGCAAAAAATGGAGGGGGATGAACTCCTCCCTCCATTTTTTGTCTTCCTGGGTCTCAAGCAAGGGGAATCCTAGCAGAGCTGATCATATGAACAGCTGATTGTTGGGAAGGAAAAAAAGAAATACCTTAAGGGGCCAGCGTCAGGTAGGCAGGGTGAGTGAGCTTTGGGTTGGCAGGGCAAGCGAGCCAGTGACCAGGTCAGGGGAGTGGCCAACGAGAACTTACTATCAGTTTGGCAACCCATGCCAAATCCTTGCTACCAGTTTGAGTGTTAACATCGCAATTGTAGAGAGGCACTATAAATATTTGATCAGTTAGATGAGTTATTTATTTCAAGATGCTTGTGATTCTCTTTGGAGATGTCTATGAAATGTATGCCATATTAAATGCGTATAAGTTCTATAAGCACTACATATCATAGAAATGATGTGTTGTTCATATAAATGATCAGCTGACAAATTTTAACAGTACAATAAATGTTTATTTGAGCAAATAAGCCAAAGGTTATCAAAGACAATAACAGTGACATCATCAGATATAACAAATAAGCTGAGTATAACCAGCTATATATCTCAACACAGCAAACAACCCAGGAAATCACAGCACAAGACCAAGGATACCACAGCAATAAAACTCACAAGGTCATCACACAAGCCATTACCCAAGCCATTACAACACAGGAGGCTAATGGAAGAGATCAAAACACAAACGACCCAGGAGATTACAACGCAGGACCCAGAATACCACAACAAAGGAACTCTCAAGGCCATCACACAACCAATTACCCAAGCTGTTAAAACATGGGAGATCACTACAAAACAAACAACCCAGGAGATTACAGCACAAGATTCAGGATATCTCCACAACAAAACTCACAAGGCTATTACACAGCCCATTATACCAACATC
Source organism: Laticauda laticaudata (assembly GCA_004320025.1). Taxonomy (NCBI): domain Eukaryota; kingdom Metazoa; phylum Chordata; class Lepidosauria; order Squamata; family Elapidae; genus Laticauda; species Laticauda laticaudata. The sequence goes on from BHFT01051838.1 coordinate 34,379, forward strand.
AATTCCATCAACCAATCAAGAGGCAGCAGCGCAGCCAACCAGCCCAGCACACCAGTCCCCCTTCCAGTATTTCTATATTTTCTTGCATAATTTAATTAAGGTTTCACTGTTATGTAAAAAATAAAAAGGACAATTACTGTGGCTTTTCATGTGTGGATAATATAATTCTCTGTGAATAGTACTTAATGAGAAATATAATAGATGAGACATGCAAGCTTAAATCATCTTCATACCAGCAATGTATTCTGGACAGGTGCAAGATGAAGGAATTAGAGGAATACTGACCTAACCATTTTATACATTTCTTCAAATCTGTTCAGTGGAAGGTGATGTCTGCTGCAGCCTTTTAATGTCTCTGCTTTTAAAGACTTGACTTATTTGAATACTGTAAGAAAATACAGTATATATTGTCAAGCAACCCAGCTGTAGTAACAAGATCTCAAACTCATATGCTTAGGATAGAAAAACAGTAGTGCCTTTACACTTGTTGCTGTTTTTTTTTAATTTGTCCCTCTGTCCCTCTGTTGCATGGGTGTCAAACTCACAGCATCTCATTGCCATCATGACCTTTTCCCCCTTCATGGAGCTGGGGTGGGTGTGGCCTGCATCCAGCCCATAGGCTGCCAGTTTGACACCCCTGCGTCTATTGTGAACAATGCAGTGAGTAGACGGTTTATGTGTTGCAGCTCCAAGAATGGGAGACCATTGGATGTGATAGTTCACAGAGACCTGCTTTGGAATAGATCCAGAAGAGGTGCTCTAACCATAACATATCTCTCTTTTGAGCTTCTATCAGAACTCCAGAATTGGAAAGCTGAGACACAGAGGCTAGATAGGGTCAATCCATCTTATATCTTATTTACATTTCTCCCTCTCTCCTCCTTCCTCTTCCCTTGAAGGGTTCTATTTTAAGGCTCCTGAAATATACTATATTAAGTAGTATAGAACAAGGGTCTTCAAACTTGGCAAGTTTAATACTTGTGGACTTCAACTCCCAGAATTCTTGAGCTAACGTGACTGGAGGAGGAATTCTGGGAATTGAAGTCCACAAGTCTTAAACTGTCAAGTTTGAAGACCCCTGGAATAGAATATTACATGATTATTGCAAAAAAATAAATTTCACAAAGCCTGTTTTGTATCTTATTCTAACATTTTGCAGAAAAAACTTTCACTAAATGAAAATGTGCAATATAACAAAAAATTACTATCTTAATGTGTTGACAACCTTAATAAGGCAACTCCCTAGTTATGTAGCCATAGCACTTAGACTTTACACTGCTTCATAGTGCTTTACATAATTCTCTGAGTGCTTAAAAATGTCAACATATTTCCCCCAACTATCTGGGTTCTCATTTTATCAACCATGAAAGGATGGAAGGCTGAGTCAAACTTGAGCCAGTCAGGATCAAAGTTCCTGGCAGCGGGCAGAGTTAGCTTGCAACACTAAATTCTAAACACTGTACCACCACAGCTCCAGTATGTCCCTTTTAAATTCCACAAATTTAAATTGGCTTCACATTTTGTGCATGAGCAATAAATGATCAAGGGAGGTACTAATACCACTCTATAAAGCCTTAGTAAGACCACACCTAGAGTACTGCATCCAGTTTTTGTCACCACACTATAAAAAAGATGTTGAGACTCTAGAAAAAGTACAGAGAAGAGCAATCAAGATGATTAGGGGGCTGGAGACTAAAACATATGAAGAACGGTTACAGGGACTGGGCTTGGCTAGTTTAGTGAAGAGAAGGACCAGGAGAAACATGATAGCAGTCTTCCAATATTTGAGGGGTTGCCTCAGAGAGGAAGGGGTCAAGCTATTTTCTAAAGCACCTGTAGGCCAGATGAGGACTAATGAATGGAAACTGAATAAGACTTTCAAGAAGACATTGGACTGCCATTTTTCAGAAATGATGTAGGGTCTCCCGCTTGGGCAGGGGGTTGGACTAAATGCCCAAAAAGTCCCTTTCAACTCTGATTATCCTTTAAACATCTGTTAAATGAGTTTGGGAAATGAAAAGCTTCCATAATAGGGATCCCCAACCCCCAATTTGTGGACCAATACTGGTTTGCAGCATGCCAGAAACTGGGCCATGCAAACAACCTGTCACTGGTGCTCAAAAGGTTTGGGGCCTTTGTTCTACAACAAATGCCATCTATATGAGAAACAGTTTGCATCTGAAGCAGAAAAATCATTATATGGTTCACAAAAATCATTTTGGAAGTATCTTACACATTATGTTTTTAACTGTACATTGCAAGAATCACTCTGAATGAGATGGGCAGTATGTAAATTTGACAAATACATTTGACAAATAAATATCCAAGAAACATACCTCTGAAAAAGTATTTCTGATCTACATTTTTGTCAAGAGACACTGACAAACTAAATCACACATGGCATGTTTTTGTTGAAATTTGTCAGGATCGAATTTTTAATAAACTTTTCCTTTTCTATATGCCTGTTGCTGAGATTGATATTTCTTCTACATAATAGTCTAAAGTATATATATCCTAAATTTAGGAAAATGTATATTCTCTTGTATACTTGGGGGTTATTCACACATGACAGTTGTGGAATAAGGAAGGATGTCAAAAGAAAATATTGCCATATCACATTGTTTGTTTTCTTCCAATTAAATTATATTTGCAGCTTGGCCTGGACGCTATGTCTGAATTTCTGACTATGTGAATACATAGTCAGAAATTCAGACATAGATATTAAGGAACAGAGGTGGACACAAATAGCCATTCAAAATTCTCCACCAAATTTATAGAAATAAAAATTGAATAGACAGTTCCTCCTGTTTCTTTGGGGAATGAAGAGATTCTCCAATAATTTTTCAAGGGCAGGATTCTCTATTAGAGGTGATAGGTGCTACTAATGAAAAAAAAGTTCTTGTATTCTTTGGGAATTATATTGAAGCCTAGCAAGAAAAAAGCCTGCAGCCTGGCTTTAGAAAAGATTGTTTAATAAAGGATCAGATTCTCTCCCTCTCCCTCCCTCCCACACAACAGGACTATCTTGTAACCAAATGCAATAATACTGCATTCCAAGTCCAATTCTCATTTCCTTTCAAATAATTTGTGAATGATGTTCTGTTTAATGAGAATTAAAATGAGAAAAACTAACTGCTGAAATTCTCTAACAAACGAACTTCAGAAATTTCAGTGTTATTAGCAATACAGATTTTTCTTCATTTGTGCCACAGAGAAACTGAACTGTATTTCCAATGTCTTAATAATGCTTCTTTCTAATCTGCTTTCCTTTTTTTTTTTCCTTTTGTGGATACAACTGTGGAAAGGGAACTTCACGAAGACAGTAGTGTCACTCAAACAGGAAAAGCCCAAGAGGAACATCAGGCCAGCCATAAAACAAACTTACATAGGAAAAGGAATTAAATAAAAGGTATTAAAGAATCCCTATAGACAAAAGCCTAAGTAATTAAGAAAACTAGACAAATAAGAAAAGGAAACCCTTACAAAGACAGGACATACCAAATAAGCAAAACAAACAGACAAAAGACACACACAAAAATATAAATTATAAAAGAAACAGACAGGAGATTGCCACAAGACAAATATGGAAAAAAACCATTATAAAGCTAAAAGAGATTAGGAAAAAAAACCAATAGTACAATCTAACCATCCCGCGGAGTTTGCCTTCCACACCCAGCGGAGTTTACCCTTCGGCAGGAATAAAGACAAACTCAAACACGATTTGAAACATTAAGCACAAATACAAACATTCACACGAAATCATCTCACAAAGGGAGAAAAGGGTTTAAAAAAACAGGGACTTACCATAAGGAGCTAGCTAGCCAAGGAACGCAGACTTCTTGCTGTTCCCCACCTTCCTGAAAAATAAAAAGATCCAGCTTTCAAGCAGTTGTCTGTATCCTTGCGCTGGAGCTCTCATAGTGGGAAAATCAAATCCTTGAAGGAAAGGCATTTTGACACTTTTCAACACAACTCTCTAAGTATTTTCTTTTCCTTCCTTCCTCTTTGACTTTCCTTAAACTTTCACAGTTATGCTTTCAAATCAAAAACTCTGAACAGCTGAACAAGACAAATTCTGTGTGTGCTGATTTTCCAGCTAGGGACTGAAACTGGAAACATTTATTTTTATGAAAATCACCAAAGTATCAGAAAAAAAAAACACTTGATTATTTCCAGCAGAAAATATCTCAGTAATAACGGGGGCTTTCTGATGTGTGCATATCAGGATATATCTGCCAAGGAATCAATGCCTTTTTTTTTATTATTGGCTTCCTGAAAAGCTGTTTCTTACATTCTTTTAGGTGTCCCAACCTTACCTACCTGAGCACTATTGGAGCTACACAGAGAATAGCAATTTGCCTTTTTACCTTGCCCTGCTATTGTGAGCTTTTATTTTCACACCCAAGCACAGTCCACTATGTGTATATCAAAATTGAAGCTATTTATGAAAACCCCAGCTTTGACTATTGTATTGTTGTGTGAGCCATTCAAAGGAATGAAAGCTTAAAATTTGCAATAACTCAGTCTGGATAGCAGTTTTCACTGCACTCTGGTATAATCTTTAGTCAGGGAGAAAAAAAATGGAAGTTTTTGCTTTATGGATATATATGTGTGTGTGTGTGTGTGTTTATATTTTTGCAGGTACTTACATATGTGTGTGTGTGTGTGTGTGTATGTATATATGTATATATACATAATATAATATATGTATATTTGGGTTTTCTCCCGTGTAAAATTGGAAGTATCTAGGCTCTGTGCTTCTCAGAATAATGTGAGCTTGCAGCTGCTTCTTCCTTTTAACTGCTAGTGGGGGTGTGACTTGGTTGGGTGGGGGCTTGGCTGTGGGTTCTGAATTGGGTGGGGGGGTTGACCTGTGTTTCTGATTGGTAGGCGGTTGTGTTCTCTTCAGCGTGGGGGCTTGTTGTGCTCAGGTTAGTCCTTCAGTCTCCGCTGGCGGTTTTCGAGCCCTGGTCCACGCTCGTCGACCTCCTGTTGTTTGGGCTTCGTGTTCGTGCCACAAAATCTTCATGGTGGGTGTCAGTTTCGCGTTCGTGTGTATCGGTCGGAGGGTTTGTAAGTGGCATAGTGATGCAGGCTGCGTTGTAATCATTCACCCATCTCAGGGGCCTCGCCGGCCGGAGCCCCCACCATCACGCTCCACCATCACCACCCCACCGAGCAGTTTTAAAAGGAAGAAGCAGCTGCAAGCTCAGCATTACTCGAGAAGCACAGAGCTAAAGAAAAAAGCCTGAAGATGAATGATGAGACTTCATCGAAACGGTTGCCTAGATTACTTCCCTCCCACACCCTTTTCACGGTGGCGAGACCACAGCCCCCAACATAACAAAGAGTGCACATATATATAAGTAATTTACCCCCAAACGGCACTACACACTGACGCTGGGCCGATCACATACGACAGCCGCCAAGCTGAACGCCCACACCCATGCTAAGTCCCGCGAAACTCTAAAACAACACCACATATATATCCTTATTCTGGTCTTTCTCACAGCCTTCCCTCGCCCGCCGGCGAACTTACATGTCGCTCCGCCCCCGCCCTGTTCCACGCTCTCTTTTCGCGGCTATTCCATCGCACGTCATTGTAGTGCTTTTAAAGTTGGTAGCAACGTTTCAGGCAGAATCTCATCTGCAATCATCAGGCTTACTTAGGGATGTGGGTCGGGTCTCACAGCCGTTGGTTTTAAATTTGAGGCTAGCTATCCTGATTGGTTGGGAGTCTTGGTCATGTGTTTATTGGTCTTTGGAGTTTGCTGTTGTTCTGGCTTGATTGGTGTTTCTAATACTTCCTTTCTATTTGTGGCTTTTTTTTTGTCTTGATTGGCTGGCAACATTGGTGTTCCTTATTGGAGGCCTTGTTAGTGGCAAGCTTGGCTCCAAAGTAAATGGATGGCTATCATTTGTCTCCACGGCCCCGCCACAGCCTAGGCTTCATCTGCGCGTGCCTTGGTTGGTCGCTCGCTTCGACGCTGCGACCCGGACACGCGCCGGGATCACCTCTCTCGCCGCCTGCCCATCCTGATTGTTGTTTATTACTCTCCATCTGCATTTCATTTTCTCAATGTGTTCCTCCATCTCACTCCTCGCTCTCCTGCTCGCCACCACTCTCTGAGCATCCCTGTCTTGGCTACGCCAACGCATCTACTCTCGCTCTGCCACGCCCCGGTCCACTCTCTCTACGCGCAGAATGGAGCCGCATTACAGGACCGTATAGGATATACAGGAGACGATATAGAAAGTTAGTGTTGGAAACTAACCTCACCACCCACCGCAGCACACCAGATCACACTGGTACACGCTCCCACCACCTCGTACCCCGACTTCTCCTTCCACTCTCCGCGCACCACACGCGTTTCACCCGCAACACTCACAACGGCACGCAACTCCAAACCGGCTCCACTCCTCCAGTCCAGCTCTTCTTCCCAACTCCAGGGCCGTCACTCCAACCCTATCACACAATCCCCAGTGTCCAAAAGCACGTCTCACCGCTCCATCAGACTCCTCCACCTCACAAATCCAGCGCAACTATCTAGCCTGCCCAACTCTAGGACAACACTGGACGCCACCACCCAGCCAATACTTTCCCAACAAAAGGAAACAGAGACTCACTCAGACACACTCTCTTCTGAGACTAAGACTAAGACTAGAAACAACCCAGCGCCTTTCTGGCTCCCAACTTATGGCGCTTCTGAAGAACACCACCCTAACTCCTACAGTCTTTCGCACTTTACACAGATACACGTTTCTAAAAACTGTTTATCCTGACCTCTTATAGTACGCCCAAATAGTTCTCTACGCGCCCCCAGACCTCATCACTTCTGAACACGATATCTAACAAACTAAATACTTTCACCCTCCTTCACGCCCCTCTCCTATATGCTTGCTTAACCATACACTGACGTCTCCCATTCCACGCCCACCACCTTTCAGCAGCACTTGTCTAAGTGTTCTTGCCAGGTGCATAGAGACCGTAGCAATGGGAAGTGACTCTTAACAATTGGCAAGTTTTCAACACCATTCCATGGTTTCCTTCAGGAGATTCAACAGTGACTTGCACTCGATATCTTCTACATATTAAACAGCTTTCCTGGGTATACCCCCAGCACTGTCTTTTTAGTTGTATGTGACCTGCTATATGGTTGCTTTGTATAATTAAATATAAATTATTCTTTGTAAATGTTGTATATTTTGACCACTACCGACACACTCACAGCTATTCGAAATATCTCCTTACACATCCGCCATATACCATAGCACTCACCCGGCAACTCCGCAGCACCCGTTTATTTACTGTTTACAGTGCTTTTACGCACTCTCTAAAGGCCCCGGTATCCCACCTCGCACCTTCGCAATGCAAGACCGGTACTCGCTCAACAGACACCTTCAAAAACAAGCCTGGCCATCCCCATCTCGCGAAAAACGCTGCATCCGTTGTGGTAGCTCATTGCAAATTAACGTTGTTTCATACGCTGCTATCCGTCCACCGCCATCCCACTCCCTCCGCACACTCTCTCATGCCAACGCAAAAAGTTTTTGAGGGCTACACAAAACTTTATTGGAATGTATGAACTTTTTCCCAAGCGTATGATACTACATCCGCGAGACATATACGGCAACAAACGTTCTACTGGCGTTATCACCGCATTAAATGTCCGCTGTAGTCCTCTCTGCATCCTCTGGTCCATCCGCTCAACTCACATACTGTCTAGCAGGTTCTGAAACGGAAAGAGGGAGGAAAACAAAAGGTACACAGAACCGTCTTACACAGCGTTAGTAGCACAGCAATAGAAGGATGCTAGCGCATCAATCTCGTACTATAACGTATTAAAAACGGACAATAACGTTTGTATCTGGGGATGTATCTCGTAGTATTTAGGATGTCTGGAGTAGTAGATAGGACCACCTCGGGGACAGCCGATATTTTTCTATAAAAAGGGGGAGAGAATCATCTGAATTGCTTCCTTGAAGTTGGCATAACATCAGTGTTTCGATAACACTGGATTGAGAATTGGTGCCTATAACGTTGAGTGGTCCTACATGAATAGGCATTTATAAAGAGCTTTTGTTTATTTTAAAAATGTTTGATCATGATAAAATTGTTATCTGATAAAAAGGTTCTATGTGTGGCAGCTGGGAATGGGGAACGCATACAGTCCACTAATGGGTTATACTGGAAAGGTTTATCTACCCACAACTATCCTTATCTAGTCCCATAAGCATGCCAAGAAGGCTTTAACGCATTTTTTCAAAGTTTTTTTACAAACTTCATTAAGTAAACAAAATGAACAATAAACTTTATTTAGTGCCTTCAGCAAAGATAAAACCTTTGTTAAACAAGTGAAACACTCAGTCTCTGAGACTATTTCTGAGTCACTGCTGAGTCATTGTCCATGGTCTCAGCTGATGAAGCGGCCAAGGGACTGTGGATGTGGGTGTGGCCTTGAGTGCTGGTCTGAGGGCGCCAGTTGGGGGTGCCTTGGCCCCGAGGTACACACAGGAAATGGTGTGTTTTCAGGAAGGCAGTAATCCGAGAGCTGACTCAGTCCCATGAGGTTGAGAGGAGCTCAGCTTCAATCAAGATAGTATGTCAGGGTCGCAATACTGATGACAGATTGAGTCTACGTTGTGACTGTTGGGCTGTGAGGTGTGAAGAGAGTGTAGTGCGCGCGCAACTCGCTACGGGTCTGGCAGCTGGGTGACGGAATGCTGTCTGTGGCATCTGAATGACTGGCCTGGACTGTGGAAGTTCTGCTTCTGCTGTGGGAAGTCACGTGGTAGTCATCCGCCTCTGTAGGTGAAAGGGCTGTTGAATAGCTGTGGAAGGGCTGTGACGTCACCTTGGGGGTTGGAGGAGCAGACCTGCGAGCGCAGGTAGGACAAGCTTTCAGCTGGACCTTGAGGGTTTGTGCAGAAGTGCTAACGATCCTTCTGGTTTATCACCTAGGTACTGCGGGCCTACAGGCCAGGTCCGCCTTATGCAGAGTCTGGCTCAGACGTGAGGTGATTGAAGTGTGAGCAGACCAGCAGAGGGATGCTCTGATCACAAAGCGAGGCTGAGAGAGGAAGTTCTGGTGCTGGTCTTAATTGTGGTCCCTGATCTTCACACAGCACAATGTGGTTCTGGCCTCCAGTCTGCTCTCTTGTCTGCATCCTCTGGAAGCTGGGGGTGGGGGGGGGTGGGTTAAGCCTCTGGTGGCTGCTGCTCTCTGCCTCGCATTTGTGAACAGCAGAGCGTCATCCTCCCAAGGAATCCTCGCCAAGTCGCCCAGATGGGGAGTTGGCAGCTGTCGGGGGGGGTCTCCTGCTGTTGGGGCCCTCTGAGACAGCCTGTCTGGACAGGGGTAGTTGGCTGCCTGGTTGGAAGTGTGGTCTGTCTGATGGAGAAGGGTTCAGAAGGGGCTGCTCATTGTGGGTGGATTCTCACCCCCAGGAACTGCAGCTTGCGCATGACATACTCTCTCCCAGTTAGTGATTGACAGGAGGGCCTGTCCCGAATTTTCTTGAGGGGTAGGCTTGCCATATTCAGGTGTGCATGTGCTTCCCATCCAAGGAGTAGCTTCTGCAGTGTACCGCCAGGCTTCTGACCATGTCTCTCCAAGCCTGGCCTGCTTCTTCTGGTATCACCGATCCAGTCCTGTGGCCCTTTCTCCAGAGGATACATGCGTTCTCCCTCAGCCATGTCCAGCACCTCATCCTCAATCCTCCTCAGAAATGTTTGCTGTTTCCTCTTCATTCCTTCTCTTCTGCGCCTCTTCATCCTTCTGGACAGGGGCTTTGAGTGCAGGGCCTTCAAGGGGCTTGAGCAGCAGGAGCCTTCTAAGGAGGCTTGAGCGGTAAGGGCCTCAGCGCAAGAATTACAAGGGCTTCTGAAG
>BHFT01051841.1:0-49551 GCA_004320025.1 Laticauda laticaudata
CACGCCAACGGGGAGCCCACACTCCCACTCTCTGTCAGCTGTTCGGCTTCCCCCTCCAGGGTCAGACATCGCCAAAAGGGGAATCACGTTGACCTCCAGGACACTGCAAGCATCATAAAAGAAGTCGAGTTGCCAAGCATTTGGAATTTGATCACGTGAGGCATGGGGATACTGCCAACAGTCATAAGTTGTGAAACCTGTCATAAGTCACTTTTTCTGTGCTGCCTGTAACTTTGAATGGTCACTAAATTAACTGCTGTAAGTTGAGGACTGGCCTTGTATTTAACCTGTATGGTATAGATCTGTTTGCAGCCACACTTTTGCTTTTATAATATGATAACATTATATATATATTATACTATATATATATATATATATATACTATATATATATATTATATATATATATAGTAATATACTATATTATATATATATTTGTGCTGTTTAGCTTCCTTCGGGTTATTATTCCCACGTCATTGTAGTTCTGTTAAAGTGTAGCAACGTTTCACAGAATCTTATCTGCCATCATGCAAGGCTTCTGAATGGAAGTGTGTCTCCACAGTTCCTCTGTTTCAATTTGAGCCGCCGCTGGTCATATTCGTGATTGGCTATTACCTGGTTCTGTGTTCATTGGACTTTGGAGTTTTGCATTGATTGTGTTTCTGCGTTTCTTCTGGTCTGTTTTGTGGCTTTGATTGATATATATATATATATATAGTATATATATTATATATTATATATAATATTATATATATACATAAATATACATATATATATATATATATATACAGTATATATATATATATATCTCCACAGCAAAGGCTGCAGTTATTAACATATTTTTAAGGGAAACAAAAAGGCAGCAGTATAAATGCTTTGGAGATTTTTCTTTTTTTAATCCAACAAAACCTGTGCTCTTTGCAAGAAGAGATCACTGAGGAAGTTATTTGGTTTCCTAAATTGTACTGGAATAAATATTGCACTCTGGAATGAAGTGCTAAAGAACAGCTGAAATATACAAGTGTAGAGATAATGAGAAGCAATGTTATGCTTAAGAATTCTGAAAAAGAGCAAAAGGCAATGCTAGCTTGTAGTTGACTGGATAAAATATTTGTCCATTTATACAGTTACTATTCAACAATGCTAATTTCTTATTTCCTTTTCTGGTGACTAAGAATACTTTTTAAACATATATAGGAGCTATCATTCTCAAAGCCTTTGGAATATTGATGTTTATTTCACTGTTCAAGCCATATAAACTTTGACACCAGCCAGAATTACTTTATTATTTATTACTTTTATAGCCCATATAAATTTCCAGTCCTTCCTCATCACAAATCATGCAGCAACAGAAGTAGATAATGCTTATAATAGCTTAAGCATGGTATGAATCTGGCCTCTGTGGTTTGTAAATCATGGTTTACGCCTCAACCCAATGTGAATTCAGCCAACTGTGCCTTAGAAAATAATCAAAGATCATGGTTTATGGTGAGGTCAACATAACTATTGTTTATCCTTCCACCATTCTGGACAGGAAAGTTTTATTATAGGTTGCTTGTTCTGGTTTTTCTTTAGATTTTCCCCATCCAGGAAAACTGTGAATGTCCTTGGCTTTCAAATATGGGCTGAATTTAAAAATGCAAGATTTAGAATAAGGTCTAAAAAATATTACATCAACCCAAACAATATTTTTGGAAGATATACATATATTTCATTAAAATAGGTTCTTGCTTGCACTTTAGTAGTAACTCCACTCAGCCGAAATGAAAAGATTGTTTTTATGAACTATATTAAGATATATTATCAGAAAATCTCCATATGTCAAAAAAATATATTTTTTTGACATGTGAAAGTGTAGTTCAATCTCCTTGATAAGAATTCTATAATTTTGGATTCCTATGACGAAGAAACTAGTTTTAACTAAGACCTTTACCACCAATTTTGTATTCCTCTCTTATAGTCCCAGCAGACTAGACCAGTTGACTAATAATTGTTTTGCTTTTTTGTGTCTAAGGAAACAGAATAGCTTATGCAATAATGCATTTCTTAAGATGCCACAAAATGCATTTATTTTCATACACCTAATGATACTTGGTTTGGTCCCGTCCAAAAGACGAAATAAAATTCATAGCTGCATGTTTACCTACCATCCTGATCTGCTGATAAAAAGCAATTAATCTTTAATATTTCCTTAAGTTTAAGTTTAGTGCACAAAATTGCCTGCTACAATGTCCTACCTGTCAATGACTACTTCAGCTTCAATCTCAATAATACACAGGCAAACAATAGATAAACCGCTCCTAACTCGTTTGCAGAAAATACGACTTAGCAACAGAGTGGTAGCAACAGAGTAGTCAACGCCTGGAATACTGTACCTGACTCTGTGGTTTCTTCCCCAAACCCCAAAAACTTAACCTTAGACTGTTTCCTGTTTACCTTACCCCATTCCTAAGAGGTCTGTAAGGGGGCATACATAAGTGCACCAGCATGCCTACTGCCCCTGCCCTACTGTTCCCATTTATCCATTTATTCGTACTCATTTATTATGTATATACTTATACCTGTTTATACTTGTATGTTTATATGTTATGTTCATAATTATACTTGTTTTCTCATACACACTTGACAAATAAATAAATAAAATAAATAAAAATAAATAAGTTTTCCTACTAGGAGAAAAAAAGAAAAGAAAAAAAAAAGAAAAAAACAGATTATCTTCCTGTTGTAGCCAAAATTGCTTTGGGAAAATTGCCACAGTTGCCTTGATGTGTTTCAACTAAAGATTACATTTGTTCCATATGGCGAAAGCAGTAACATTACAGGCAGTTGTATCTGTTTTCAAAAATCGTTTATTTAGCAGGGTGATATTTTAAAAACCAGTGGAATAGGGTCCAGAATTTAAATAACTGTAACTCAGAATAGGACTCTGCGGCCATAATAAAATTTTCTGCCTATTGGTTCAAGAACGAGCTGCCCTCTACACGGTTGGATATATTCCCAAATAAGTAGGCATGAGATCAGGGACATAGTAACAAGGATTTATGTAACTTGGAACAGCCTACACCAGCCAGCAAAAGCTTCTCAAATTACAGGTGACTTACAACAGCTCATTTAATGACCGTTCAAAGTTACAACGGCACTGAGGAAAAAAAGAGATTTATAGCTCTTTTTCACGCTTAGGAGCACTTGCAGCATCCCCATGGTCAGAGGAACAATATTCGGAGGCTTGGCAACTGAGTCATATTTTTGTCAACTACAGGGTCCCATGTTCACGTGATCTGCTTTTGTGACCTTCAGACAAGCAAAGTCAAATGGGGAAGCCAGATTGACTTAACAACCCTGTTACCAACTGAAGAATTGCAATGGTCCACTTAATAATGGTGGTAAGAAAGGCCATTAAATGGGGCAAAACTCATTTAACTCTCACTCAGCAACCAAGCTCAATTGTTGTCGTAAGTCGAGGACTACCTTTATCAGGTGAGAACTTTTACTAGTCCCTACAGGTAGCTTGGAAATGACCCTGAAACCCATCTATAAACCAGATTCTTTCTATACCCTTTTTGTTATGTCCAAAAAACAAACACAGATTTCAGAATTATCCCACTGTAGAAATGAAAGTTTTCAGATTTGCAAGATTTTGTCAATGTAGCTTCTCTCTCTGTCTCTCTCTCTCTCTCTCAGCCTGTCTCTCTCCGCTACTACACTCCTACATCTCCCAAAGTCTTCCCCACATACCTTTTACAGAAAATGAAGTATCTACAACAAACCGATCAAAATCAAACAGCACCAAGGACTCTACAGTATCAACAATTAGGTTAAGCACACTCATGGCCTGACTCAATATTTAACCCATTTATTTGGGTTTGTACAATATACTGACCCACAAATTCTGTTAAGCCACCATGTCCTCAAATAATGGTCTCTTAAAGAGGCTAAAACACATGGTTCAGTCCCCTGTCAAGCAATTGAAACCACATATCCTAAGTTAAATCCACTCTAATCTGGTGCAAATCAAATGTGAATCCCAAACCAGCCCAACTTTATTTTCAGTGTCATTAAGAGGCTATTGAGGATGGATAAAAGCAGGCTGCACTGACTCCTCAGAAGAAAGTCTATGATATGAGAACAAAAAAATACATTTTGGAGAAAGCCAAAACATTTGCTCTGTGTACCAAAGGTGCTTTTTTTCCAAGAGGCAACTGGGCTTTCTGGTTTTTCTTTGAAGACGTTTCGCTTCTCATCCAAGAAGTTTATTCAGCTCTGATTGGGTGGTGTCAGAGATGAAGAAGCTCCTTGGATGAGAAGCGAAATGTCTTCAAAGAAAAACCAGAAATTCCAGTTGCCTCTTGAAAAAGCACTTTTGGGATAACCATGACCTGGATGACTGAGAATCTCTACAAACTTTTAGCTATACAATTTGGGATGAACACTCTTCAAATGGTGTGGGAGTAGGAATGGATTTCTAGAGAGTGGGGGGAAAAAATTGCAGACTACAAAACCAGGTGATCCTGAGGACACAGATAAAACCTCCAAGTGGCCTCAACTNTGCCTCTGGAAAAAAAAAAAAAAGCCCCTTTGGACAACCATGACTTGGATGACTGAGAATCTCCACAGACATTTGCCCTGTATATCAATAAAATAGGACAAAAGGCAAAAATCCTTCTTTGGCAACTTGGCCTGCCTCAGAAAATCCACAAAACTCACATTTAACCCAATTTTATCCTGTTTTCTGGATCTGTAGCTATTTTGTTTTTAACTCAATTTGTACTTTTTTCATTCTCACAATTTGCTTTCAGTGTCTGTCCATTCTATCTTTCTCTCTCTCTTTTATATCGATTCCAGGGGTATTCAAACTCGGCAGCTTTAAGGCTTGGGGACTTGAACTCCCAGAATCCCTCCTCCAGTCCATGTTAGCTCAGGAATTCTGGGAGTTGGAAGTCCACAAGCCTTAAACTTGCCAAGTTGGAAGACCCTTGACACCCAATGTGATAAATGCCACACAACAACCCTGCGAGGTAGACCGAACCAATAGAGGAAGGGATCCAAAGCCGCCCAGGACTGAGGGGAGACTTAAACCCCGCTTTCCTTGCCCTTAGTCCTCCCAAAGCGAAGGTTCATGCCTTCAAACCCATCATCCCCAGCTAAAAGAGAGGCAAGACTTTCTGGACTACAACTCCCACAATCGCTCGTCAGGGAGTTTCAAGCGGGGGTGGGGGGGCGTCGATGGGACTTGAAGTCCACCTCCCCGAACGACCCCCGGTTCATTGCTCTCGTCAGGCCCCGCCGCGGCTCTCCAGACCCTCAGGGGCCCGACTGTGGCTCCCCACTTCCGGCCCAGTCTCCCCCCCCCCACATCCGGAGCCACCGCCCCCAAACTCACCCTCAGCGGCTCGAGCGGCACCTTTCAACTTCCACCGAGCAGCCGCTTCCGGGCGCGCCCACCCACCATTCAGGAAGCAGCGCCCCGATTGGCCGGCCGCGCTTTCTCCTCCGCGCATGCGCCCCAGCCCTATCGCCCCGCCCCTCCTGCCGCGCGCCCTTTGCGTTCCGCGCGCCCGCGCGCGATTCGTAGTTTTTCCCGGTCGCTCTTCGAGAAGCCGGCCGCTTCCGCTTGCTTTCCACCCCTCCCTCCGCGCGGCCCGCCCCGGCTCTTCCTTCTCTTGCTCGCTCCTCCCCCCTCCCCTTCCTCTCCTTTCTTCCTCCTTTTCTCGCCGAGTCGCTTTTTTTTTTGCCCCCTTGCAGGAATCAGCAATCTGCATTTTAATTTTTCCCCCTATTTTTCTTTTTATTAAAAAATAGAAGGCAATCCAGGGAAGCAAGCGCGAGTGGCCACCTCCCCAAAAATGCCAATGGGGCAGGTTGCCACCCCCACCCCAAAAAACTTGCCTGTTGGCAGCTGCTTAGCTCAGCAGATGCAGCGTGCAAAGTGCTTTTCCCGAGGCACGAGCGGCTATAAATATTCAAAGTCCCGCCTGTGCCATTGATTTTATTTATTTATTTATTTGCCATTCGCTAAGCTAGCCTGTGCTGCAGGGGAAATCCCCCGGGCCCAATGCGCTGCTTGCTCTAAAAATCAGCAGACGTGCCCCCCCCCTCCAGCCTTTGCAATCTCTGCCCCCCTTATTTCCACTCCCACCCCGTGAAACAAGGTTAAAACCGCACTTCCCCCTTTCTCTGGTTGGGCTTCGCACCACCTGTGCTTCGTTCAGCTTTGCGAGTCTCGGCTGCAGCAGAGTTTCTATATTAAGAGAAGCCCCCCCCCAATGCCCCCCAGATGTTGAGGTGGCATCCGAGCTGCGCCCTTCTGCCTTCTGGCCCTGCCTGACTCGAAGAGACCTTGCCACGCATTACCCGGGGGGCGGGAGTATGTGTGGGGGCTGGGATGGGTTGAAGACCCACTGGATTGAAAACGAACTCAATGGCTTGAAAGGTCGCCACCAACCCACCCGCCAACGGCCCCTTCCCACGCCAGCGGGGCACGTCCAGAGGACCTTTTCCAACGAGGAATCCCCTTCCCACGCCCAGCGGGGCACGTCCAGAGGACTTTCCAACGCGCGCAGCCGGGCCTTTCCCCCCTTCCCCTCCTTGGAATTCCCCATGAAGGACGCGGCGGGGGGGGGGAGCGGGGGAAACCAAAACAAGAGTCCAGGAGGCCTGGGAACGCAGTTCCGGAGGCTTGGTGACCCCGCCGTGCCTCGCATCGAAGAGAAAGAAGAAGGGGGAGTCGCGGAATGATGCAAATCCCCCCCCCTCCCCGGGGAAGAAAGCAGGAGACCCTCGCGCTTGGCCGGGACTGAGAGCCACGGGGGTGGGGTGTGCTGCGCGTCGTGTTAGTAGGGAGAATATCTCCCCCTTCCACACTAGCCTGGCTGGAAGAGTGGGGGGCGTGTGGGGAGCGAATGAGTGGGGGGTGGAGTGAGTAAGGGAGTGAGTGGGGTGGGAGAGGTGGGTGGAGCCAGCCAGGCGCCGCCCCCTGCCTCCCCCTCCTCCTCGCGCTCGTGGAACCCGCGGCCTCTCGCGCGGCGCGGGCAGAAGCGCTCGCGGCGGGCGCGGAGAATGCTCAGCGGTCCTCGCGGCCTCCCTCTCCTCCTCCTCCTCCTCCTCTTCCGAGCAGCGCAGCTCCTCCGCCGGAGGCCAGGTCTGCACCTTCTTCCCCCCTCCCCTCCTCCTTCTCTCCCCTCCCCCTCCACTCCCCCCCCCCACGGCAGGCTTGCCTTGAAGCCCCCCGCCCACCCCTGCCCCCCGGCTGCGGCGGCGCGGCGGCTTTGGCTTGCTTGGAAGGAGCCCAGAGCATCCTTGCCTTCCCTGACGCGGGAGGCACTGTTGCGAGGCGTGGGGGAAGGAAGGGAGGGAGGGAAAAGGGGAGGGGGGATGGACAGCCCCGCCAACCGGGGTCTGCCTGCCACAAAAAAACAAAAAACAAAAAAAAAAAAGGAGACCGACCCGCAACTGCTCGGGGGCTTAAACAGACCCCGCTTTGTGCCGCGTGGGAACCCTGCAGTTTGGGGGGGGCAGGTGGGGGGTGGGTGGGGCCGGGTGGAAAGAGGCGCTCCGCTCCGCTTTGGCTTTGGAAAAAGACTCCGGAGGGCTCCGCTTGGCATGACAGGAAGGGGTGGGGTGGGGGAAGAAAGGAAGGAAGGAAAGAGGAAGGAGGGAAGGGAGGAAGAAAGTAAAGAAAGGGAGGGAGGGAAGGAAGAGAAGGGAGAGAGGAAAGGGAAGGAAGGAAAGAGGAAGGAAGGAGGGAAGGAAGGGGAGGAATGAAGGAAAGGGAGGGAAGGGAGGGAAGGAAGGAAGGAAAGGGAGGGAAGGAGGGGAAGTGAGGGAAGGAAGGAGGTGCTGTCCCTTGAGGCTGGAAAGAAAAATGGGGAGTGGGGGGCAGGATATCCCTTCTCTTCTTCTCCTCTCTTCCCCCAGCAGCTTCTGCAGGGGGTTCTGGGGTCTCCCCTCTGCCCCATCTGCGCTCCCTAAACTTCTCCTTCACTTGCAGCCTGATTTGCTACAGGGATCAGCAAGCCAGAAGTTGATGGGGGGATGGTTGGGATTTGCGGTTGTGGAGGGATGGGGAAAAACGGGGGCTGCTGGGTGTAGTTCTCTTGGTGGAAAGGTGGGGGGCTAGAGCCTCCTGGCCCCTTATGGAGGTTAAGCCTCATTGGTACTGTGGTGTCTTTGACAGTCATCTTTTTCACTGTCCTTTGGGATATGAAGCACTAGTTGTAAGGCTCAGAGAGAGAGAGAGAGAGAGAGAGAATGAAAGAGAGAGAGAGAGAGAGAGAATGAGAGAAAGAAAGAGAATGAGAGAGAAAGAAAGAGAGAGAGAGAGAGAGGTCCTTGTGATGAAGGATGCTTATTTCACCTTTTGGACTTGGTAGGAAGGTGATCTATTATTACAGGTGTACTCTTTGACTTATGACCACAATGGAACCCAAAATGTCTGTTGCTAAAGGGAGACATTTGTTCAGTGAGCTTTGCCCCATTTTACGATTTTACGACCTTTCTTGCCACCGTTATGTAAAAAAAAGAAACCCACTGCAGTTTGTGTAACATGGTTGTTGAGTGAATCTGGCTTTCCCCCATTGGCTTTGCTTGTCAGAAGGTTGCAAAAAGGGGATCACGTGGGCTCAGAGGACACTGCAACCGTCATAAGTATGAGTCAGTGGCCAAGCCTCTGATCAAGTGATCGTGGAGATAAATGCATTGATCATCAGTATGGAGATATGGTCATAAGTCACTCTTTTCAGTGGCATTGTAACTTTGTACGGTCACTAAATGAACTGCTGTAAAATTGAGGACTACCTGTATTTTGAAGGGATCCTGCGTGCTCTCTGAGTTTGGTTGTTTGTTTGCAGACATTTTATTGCCCAACTAGGTAACATCATCAGTGCTAAAAAGGAGTGACATATACAGAAAGGAGGAGGAGGACTATGGGGTTCTGGGTAGTCTCTGAGCTTAGTGCTTTTCTTGCAGAGGTTTCATTATCAGATTATTATTATTATTGTTGTTATTGTTGTTGTTATTATTATTATTATTATTATCCATTTCTGACACTCCCTGGTTGTAGCAGCCCCAAGCTCTTATCTGATAGCCTTTTGCGTTGACTTGATTGCATTGTGGCCAAATGCACAGAGTGCTGCTTTATGCTTCCTGAAAGATTGAGGCTGAAACAAAGAGCTGGGAGAAGCCTTTATTTTGGGGGATACCCTCCAAATGCAAAGGGGGGCTTAGTTTGACAAGGTCTGCAAGAAAAGTGGGAAGGTTGTTATAGAAGGAAATGGTTGATTGGTGTTCTGAGCAGTATCATTTTTTGAACTGTAACATGCAGTGTTTTCAATGTGGGGATTTTATTTGTTTGTAATCCCACCTTTATTATTTTTACAAACAACTCAAAGAGTTAAACGTAGCTAATACACTTTTCACTTTCTATTTTCCCCAACAACAACCTTGTGAGGTGGCTTGGGCTGAGAGAGGGAGGGAGGGAGAGAGAGAGAGAGAGAGAGAGAGAGAGAGAGAGAGAGAGAGAGAGAGAGAGAGAGAGAGAGAGATTGGCCCAAAGTCACTCACCCAGGCCTAAAGTGGGACTAGAACTCACCATTTCCTGGTCATTGGCCCAAAGTCTCCCACATGGATTTTTTTTGGGCTAAAGCAGGACTAGAACTTGCAGCCTCCTGGTTGATTGGACCCAAACTCAGCTCTCTGGATGATAAAGAATCCTGAAATGTTACAAAGGAGTCAATGTACTGAAGACTTTGTTACCTGGCGATCTTTCTACGGTAGCATGAATGAAATTTTCATGGATTCTGACCTACAGGACAGGTACTCCTTGACTTATGACCACAGTTGAGCTCAACATTTTTGTTGCCAAGTGAGATGTTTGTTAAGTGAATTCTTCCCCCATTTTATGACCTTTCTTGCCACAATTAAGTGAATCTCTGCTGTTATGTCCAGAATAGAGCTGGGAGGGACCTTGGAGGTCTTCTAGTCCAGCCCCCTGCTCAAGCAGGAGACCCTATACCATTTGAGACAGGTAGCTCTCTTCTTGAAGAGTCTGTTCTTGAAAACCTCCAGTGATGAAGCACCCAAAACTTTTGGTGGCAAGCTGTTCCACTGGTTAATTATTCTCACCGTTAGGAAGTTTCTCCTTAATTCCAGCTTGCTTCTCTCCTTGATTAGTTTCCATCCGTTGCTTCTTCTCTTGCCTTTTAATGCTTTGGAGAATAATTTGACCCCCTTTTTTTTGTGACAGCCCCTCAAATACTGAAATGCTGCTATCATGTCCTCCCTAGTCCTTCTTTTCTCTAGACTAGCCCAACCCAAATCCTGCAACTGTTCTTCATAAGTTTTAGTTTCCAGGCCTTTAATCATCTTCGCTGCTCTTCTCCGCACTTTTTCCAAAATATCCTCAACTCAAGTGGGACCAGAATTTCTATTGCTAAACAACATGGATGTTAAGTGAACCCCACCCAATTTTATGACCTTTTTTTGCCATGGTTTTTGAGCAGTTAAACGAATGGTGCAGTCATCCAACTATTTACAAAGTCTGCACTACTATTACGATTAATCTTGTCATCACTCCTTATCACCTATCCCTTCCCACTTGTGACTGTATGACTGTAACTTTGTCGCTTGTATCTTTATGATTTTTATTGACTGTTTCCTGGTATGGTTTGATTGCTTATTGTACCCTATGACTATTATTAAGTGTTGTACCCTATGATTCTATTCTGTTCTATTCTACTCTACTCTACTCTACTCTACTCTACTCTACTCTACTCTACTCCATTCCATTCCATTCTCCTTCCTCTTCTAATTCTATTCTATTCTATTCTATTCTAATTCTTCACGGGAATTTTTATCCCGTGACCATGGTTACATTACGATGGTCATAGAACGGGAGGCCTGGTGATAGATTACTTTATTTTTCTGTGCCATTGTTAACTTCAGTTGCAAAACGAATGGATCGTACGCCGAGGACTCTGGGAAGAGGACTTGGGTTGTCTGTGGATATTTGGAATGGTGGGCAGGGCCAACCTCAACCCAGATTGAGAATTTACACGGATGATGGCCCGCATTTTGTTATTGCTTGCCTGCTCCTGATTTAGTCAATCCAAACTTTTGCCAAGTGCAAAAGAGTCTTTCATTTTCATTTTTTATTTTGCAAAACATAGTTGGTTCTTGATGGACAGAGCATGTCCTAAAACCAGAGGTCTCCAAACTTTGGCACCTTTAAGCCTGTCTTCAACTCCCAGAATTCTCCAGCCAGCAAAGCTTAAAGTTGCCATGGTTGGAGACCCCTGTCCTCAACAGTCCTTGTAAATTTTGCATTGTTGTCATGGAGCATAGGGAATAACTGAGACTTTGGAAAAAGTTCAGAGAAGAGCAACTCAGATGATCAAAGGCCTGGAGTCTAAATTATATGAAGAAGGGCTGCAGGATTTTGGTTTGGCTAGTGAAAAAAAAGAAGAAGAATTAGGGGCGACATAATAGCAGCATTCCAGTATTTGTGGGGCTGTCACAAAGAAGAGGGGGTCAAATTATTTTCCAAAGCATCAGAGGGCAGGACAAGAAAAAATGGTTGGAAACTGATCAAAGAGAGAAGCAACCTGGAATAAAGGAGAAACTTCACAACAGTGAGAACAATTAACTAGCCTTCAGAAATCATGGGCACTCCATCACTGGAGGTTTTTAAGAAAGACTGGACAGTCCCTTATCTGAAATGGTATAGGGTCTCCTGCTTGAGCAGGGGGCTGGACTAGAAGACCTCCAAGGTCCTTTCCAGCTCTTCTCTTTTCTTCTTTTCTTTTCTTTTCTCTTTTCTTCTCTTCTCTTTTCTTCTCTTCCCTTCCCTTCCCTTCCCTTCCCTTCCCCTCTCCTCTCTTCTCCTCTCCTCTCCTCAACTTTCTGCTTGTACTAGATTCTGTCTCCTTGGTGTGTTTTGTTTTATCGCTACCATTCTTTAAATTTCCTGGGCTGTTGTACTGTGGAGACAGGATGTAGGCAACTGTAATCACAATTACAGAAATCTGAGCCGGTGCATCTTGTTTGCCATTTGTTTTCTCCAGGTGGCTGGATTTGGTCGTGAGAAATCTATCAGAAAATGTGTTGGAGCAATTTGTAATCTGCAATCATTGACTGGCCCCAATATTTCTTTGCATAGCTATGCACACAGCTGCTTTGGATGCTGTCAAGAAATTGTGTTCTTGCAAAGGGAAAAATGAAATATTCCTTTTCCCCACTCCACCCTTATGGAAGCATAACTGGTTGGTTGATGGGGTGGTATCAATAATTGCTGTTGTGCAAAATGTCACGCAGAGAGAAGTTTGATTACAGGAAGTATCCAATAAATACATGGTGTTCTGTTCAAACATTTTATTGGCCAGTGTTTGTGGGTCAGTGTTCCAGATAAATCACTGGGCTGGGTTCATTCACACCACATGCTCAACCCCAAATGCTGGCTTATGGACCCTATGGAGGAATTCACACAAGATCTAAAACGATAAATGAACAAAGCACACTTTCCTTGGGGTATTGTATGGATCCTTATTTTCTAGAGACAAGGGAAACACCATTAACAGATTATCAGAGTTGAAAGGGACCTTGTAAGTCATCTAGTCCAACCCCCCGCCCAAGCAGCTCCAGAAAGTTTTTTCTTAAAGTTTTAGGACTTCTCTACTGTAAATGTTTATATTTTGACAAAATATTTTTTTGGGGGGGTTAACCCTAACCTAATGCAAGTCCTAGAGAATTCTGGTAGTTGAAGTCCACATGTGCTGGCTGGGGAATTCTGGGAGTTGAAGTCATCTTTAAGTCATCTTAAAGTTGCCAAGGTTGACAAACCATGAAGTGGGTTCATAAAACAGTACAGAATAGTCCATGATTTACAGCAGTTCATTTAGTGGCCAGTTACAATGGCCCTGAAAAAGTGACGACAGTTTTCTCTCACAAACTTCACATGGTCATATGATCAAAATTCAGATGCTTGGCAACTGACTCATTTATGACGGTTGTAGTGTTCTAGGTTCATGTGGATCACATTTTGTGACCTTTTGATGAGCAAAGTCAACGGGGAAGCCACTTAATCGTGTGACTGAATTAACACAACTGTGGTGATTCACTTAACAATTGTGGCAAGGAAGATCTAAAAACAGGACAAAACTCACTGAAGAGCTGTCTCACTTAGCAACATAAATTTCGGGCACCAATTGTGGTCATATGTCATCCTGTATTATCTCAATATATGGGGCCAACTGCAAAGAATTATATTCCAATGTTCTAGGGCGGTGATGGCAAACCTATGGCATGTGAGCCACGGCAAGCACACCTCTTACTGGGAGGCCAAAAAAGGTCTCAAACTGGCCGAAAAGCAGCTGTGAGATGAAGTGCAGCTAAGGGGGGGTAGGGGGATTGTGCGTACATGCGCAGGGGGCATGGTGGGGGTGCGTGCATTGGCTTCTGGGTGCTGGCACATCAGCACATGAGTGCCAGCGTGCACACAATTTTTGGCACTGGAGCCTAAAAAGGTTAGCCATCATGGTTCTAAGGGAAAAAAGGCAGGCTATAGGAAAAGATAGTTTGATCTGTTTTTTTGCCTTTAGTAGTTGCCATAAAAAGGGGGGAGGGAGGGAGAGGAAGGAAATCTGGAACAGCAGTGCAGCAGTTGAAACCAAAAGTACACTCCAACTCTTTATCTTGAAAAGATTGTAACTAAACTACCAGAGCTTTTGCCTGGGAATATATTTAATTGGAGAACCTGAATGATGACACCCAGCCTGTGAATGGGCTCAATTGGAGAATCTGGTTTATGAGACACCCAGGGGGAAAGGGAGAAACAGGGTCACAGCGGACTGTAAATGACGTAGGCCAGAGTTGGCTTCATTCAGGGCAGTGCCAGGATGTCGCTTACAATGAATCCTTTGAGGTTTTTTGAAGTTTGGCTCAAGAATCATGATTTCATTAGAGCAATTGCTGGAGCCCTGATAAATACATTTAAAAAAAAATTACCACAATGTCTTTTAACCTATTTAAAATTGGCACCGACATTTTAATTGATGGGGGAAACGGCTACAAGATATTCATAGTTTCGTTTATGGTTTTATGGCATGAGCGTTCACACCAGTGGTGGGATTCAATTTTTTTTTACTACCAATTATGTGGGCGTGGCAGGGGAAGGATACTGCAAAATCCCATTTCCTCTCCACCCCACTAACCTGCTTTCCAGCTCCGTTCTCCTGTGCAGGGCAAGCAAAGGAGACCCAGCCAATCAACTGGGACTCAATGGGAAGCAGAGAATAGATGGGGGACTGGCCAGTCAGAGGTGGCATTTGCTGGTTCTCTGAACTACTCAAAATTTTCTCTACTTGTTCTTCAAACCTACTGCATACCACCTCTGGTTCACACATACATAAAAACATTCCATTGTGAGCTTCCTATTTGAAAGAATGCTATCTATTAAGAAGTGAAACAGAAATAGGGTTCACAGTCTCTTCACTGCAGTAAGTTAAAGAGAATCTGAATGGTTTCCTTTAAAAAGGAAAAAAGAAGACATCCTAAATGAAGGACATCATTTTCTTTATAAAAACAGCTCCAGGTTTAAGTTGGCGAAAAGCAAACAAGATTAATTTTGAAATGTTCTGAGGTTTGCAGATTTCTCTAAAAGCCACTTTTTCTCCCCTCTCTGATTTTTTAACCATAATGGTACCATAAAGACTGCATAGCAAGCAGGAAAAGGAAAGTTATATTTTATTACTGTATCTCTGCAACAATGATGCCTCTCCTAAATTGAACTAAAATTGTTGTTCGTTTAAACAAGGGACCTAAAATAACCACCCTACCTTTAGCCAAGTTGGGGTGGGTTTTTTTTTGCTTTTTGTGGAAAAGGAATCTGTTCCAGATCAGCATAAATTCCCTGCCTGTCAATGTATCAGGTCTATAGTTAATCTCTATTTTTCCTCCTTATTTTAAACAAGCTAACTGGATTTGTGTGGCGATGTCCAGCCCTCTTGTTTTATTTTGCTGTTTTGATAGGCAAGGTTGGATCCACCAAATTAATCTTGTGGCAGACAGGGCTAAAATAGCTCATCTAGAATATAATTAGATTATCATTACAGTGGGCAGATTTTAAAGGCGCTGTGATTAAGTGGCCAGTTGGATAAATTAGGACTTGTCATGCAGGTAAGTCTGCTTGATTAAGAGTGTTAAAAGAGAGAGAGAGAGAATTGTGGCCTTGTTGAGTTAGGATAAATGTCACCACAATTGTGCTGCTTTGCAAGGGCTACATATGGCAGTCCTTGACTTACAACCACAATACAACTCAAAATTTATGTTGTTCATTGAGTTTTGCCCCATTTTACGATCTTTCTGTTCTGACCAAGGCTTCCTGAGACCGTAATTAAACACTTATTTAAAACAACTCTTGTTTTATTTCAATGCTGGGAATTATGTTCATTTCCAGCCTGTAATGAGTCCCAAACAGCCCCTCGAGATAAGCACCCACCTTTCCTTTGAATTGCTGCCAACAACTGAAGTGCCAAATGAACTATAAAAAACCAACCGAAGCACAAACTCCACACAGAAATGTTGAATCTGAACACAATGAACGACTTTGCTTCCTGCAAAGGTTTCTCTACCTTTGCATCTCCTTTATACCTTCGGGGAGGGGCAATCATCTCCCAGCTTTGCTCCCAAGTCACCTCTTTTTCCCAGCTGCTCTTTCCTTCTAGCAACTCTGCGCACACACGCACTGGAAACAGGGCCCCCTTATTCCTCTGCCTCACTGCTGCCAGACTCTGGAGGCTCCGGAGTTAGCACCCCACTTCCAGATGGTCCTGGCCCATGTCTGCATCAGATGCAGGACCCTCATCCGAGTCCTCCCCAGATTCCCGGACTGGTCCCCGTTCTTCCTCACTGTCCAATTCCACTGCTGTCTGCACAGGCTGCCAGCAAACTTGCCTTGTCGGAAGGTCACAAAAGGGGATCATGTGACCCCCGGGACTCTGCAGCTGTCATTTTAACTGTTGTCATAAGTACGAGTCAGTGGCCAAATATTTGAATTTTGATCAAGTCATCTTCGGGATGCTACAATGGTCATAAGTGTGAAAAATGGTCCTGTCACTTTTTTTCAGTGCTGTCATAACTTTGGTCATTAAATGAGCTGCTAGAAGCTGTGGATCACCTGTATTCCCCTTGGTTTATCTTAACCACTGATTAAACTGATGGGTAACAGGTTGTCATTTAGTGTGCACCCTGAACTATGTTAAAAAAATAAACTGATGTTTAACAGAATAACATGAGTTGGAAGGGATCTTGTAGGCTATCTGGTCCAACCCCCTGTCCAAGCAGGAGACCCTACACCATTTCTGATCGATGGCAGTCCAGTCTCGAAAGTTTCCAGGGATGAAGCTCCTACAACTTCCAAAGGCAACTTCTGTTCCATGGGTTGATTGTTCTCCCTGTCAGAAAGTTTCTCCTTATTTCCAGGTTGAATCTCTTTCCATGTTCAGTTTCCTTCAGGTGCTTTAGAAAATACCTTGACCCCCTCCTCCTCTTTGTGGCAGCCCTTCAAATACTGGAAGACTGCTATCCTTTCTCCCCTGGTCCTTCCCTTCCCTAGACTAACCAGGCTCAGTTCCTGCAACCAGGTTCTTCGTAGGTTTTAGCCTCCAGTCCCCTCATCATCCTGGTTGCTCTTCTCCGCACTCTTTCTAGACTCTCACCATCTTTTTTATAACTTTCCATTACTGATCCCCTCTGACTGTTGAGGTGCAGTTTCTGACTTTATAACTCTCATTTCAAATGTGGAATCGAAGATGAACAATGACCTACAGTGGCGATGATGTGTTCCATCTCATTGTCTAAATGACTGTGTACACACACAGACATGCATTCACACACAGAGAGATTCACAAATGGGGTGGGAGCTTTAACACGGAGCTGCATGACCTGACCGCAAACCGCCCCCCAATGAGTTACTCACAGCAGGTAAAGTTGAGACCATTATACTCCAATCAATATCCCTCCCGCCAAGATAATCAGCACAAATAAAGATGCATTTTTTGATATTGATTTCAGAATTCATATTCACATGGACCCCCTTTATGCTATCCTTATGCAAACAAGTAAACACATCCCTTATCTGGAACTATTCTTAAATAGTCCTTTTAAATGCAGAGGGAAGATGGGCCAGCATCAATAGGTCGACAGTGCTGTTTATAAAAAAATATCCTTCAGTCTGGAATGGAAATAACAGGTCTTATCAAAAAGGGAGGAAAAGAAAAAGGAAAGGAAAAAAACTGAGATTATTATTTTCTTCCTTTTTAAAAGCCTGTGATGTTGAACCACATTGTTTGAAAATGTGTTCATGGTCGCCTTGAGCAAAGGAGAAAATTGGCGGTGTTTTATGTAAAACACACGTATCATTTCTTCAAAAGAATGATATTTTGGGGCTGCAGTGAGGAAGAAATGAGCCCCCTTGAAAATGTAAAAGAAAATGGAAAGGTGCTGTGTATTTTTTAGCTTCCTGTCTTATGTTCAGGAGCTCAAGGCTGTTAAAAGGTGAAGCCCTTTTGTGACCTTCTGACAAGGAAGCGAGGTTCGCTTAACACCCAGGTTGCTAACTTATCAATTGCAGGCTTTCACTTCACAACTATGGCAAGAAAGATCGTAAAACGGGGCAAAACTTAACAAATGTCTCACTTAACAACATAAATGTTGAGCTTGATAGTGGTCATAAGTCGAGGACCACCTGTAAATAAGTATTTAAAAAAACCATTCTTGCGTGGCATTAGGGGTGGATAATTCCTTTCCATCCACCAGATTGGTCCTTTTTTAAAAAAAAAAATAATTATTAAATATAACCATTTAAAAAAACAGTGAACATGGTGTCTCTTCTTTGACATACATTTCTGTCCAATCTCTTAGAAAGAAAAAAGAAGTCAATACATTTATATACATATATACATTTTTTCCAATGATCTTTTATTCCTTTTTATCACTTTCTCTGCTTATTTTGAATTTATGAACACCCTTTCATGTCCCTCCATTTGTAAAATTTATTCCATATTATACAGTATAATATTCCAATTCGTCTCACTCTTTCCATTCAAGTGTTAGCTTGTCCATTTCGGCGCAATGCAATATTACACCAAATTGATCCTTCATGGTGGAGAAGAGCACAAGGAATCACCTGGTGTCCTCTTTTCCATCTCGATTCTGCTCTTCATTTTGTTGCTATTATATGTACACAAACCAGTTTTTTTTTAAATAAAAATAATCAAAATCCATTCCCCTATGGGATTTCTCCCTGCTAATTATCCTGTGTTGTTTAAAGGCACTTTTGGAAAGTTTTACTCGCTGTGTGTGTAAGTCACTTGTTGTTAAGGTTATTATCTCTTGCCTGTGATTTGCAGTGCCCTCTTTTAAACCTGCTTTGAACCTGACTCAGCCAAATGAATTGTTTTTGGGGTTTTTTTTGTTTTAAGCTTGCTGATATTTTTAATGAACATCACATTGTGTTTTTGGGATGGCGGAACTGGGATGCACCCTAAGCTGGAAATGATACCCCCCCCTCTGCAGAATCGTGAGGGCCATAAAATGCCAAGTTGCAATCTAGCTAAAAGTTGCTTTATCGATGGGAGCACCGAGAACAAGAACACTGACCATTTGAGATAAAAAACGCTGTTCGCAGCTGGTTTTTAATCCTCCCCCTTTCGTCATCCCTTCCCTCCCCATTCTGGCCTTCCCTTTTGTTGTTAAAATGTGTTTGGTCACCTCAACAGATATCTGAAGTGAAAGGGAAGCTAAATGAAACAGCTTTATGGGTAAATATGTTTTTGTGCAGGGTGTTTGGTATGTTTTGCACGACATCTCCTGAATTACAATGAGCGCATTTTCCTTTTCTTCTTCTTCCACTTAAAAAGAAATGATGTGGTGGGTCTGTAATACTTAAGCCATCCTATGTCGCTTTAAAATGGAAGTCCTTTGGAAAATTAATAATACAGCCATTGTGTTTTCCAAAAACAATTTTCTGATTCTTGCTGGGCGTGAATCCATTTACAATGTTAGAACCCCTTCCCAGAGTTTTTTCTTTTTATTAGAGAGAACATCATCACTCTGCTAAAGAATTCATTCCCTCAACACTGTTCAACTATTTACAAAGTCTGCACTACTATTAATTTTCTCATCACTCCTTATCACCCATTGCCTCCCACTTGTGATTGTATGAGTGTAACTGTGTCAGTTGTATCTTTACGATTTATATTGACTGTTTCCTCCTATGATTTGATTGTTTATTGTACCTATGTCTATTATTAAGTGTTGTACCTCATGATTCTTGACTCTTGACGAATGAATCTTTTCTTTTATGTACACTGAGAGCATTTGTATCAAAACAAATTCCTTGTGTGCCCAATCACACTTGGCCAATAAAGAATTCAATTCTGTTCCGTTCCATTCCGTTCCATTCCATTCTAGCTCTATTCTGTTTTGTTCTGTCCTGTCCTGTCCTATCCTATCCTATCCTATCCTATCTTATCCTATCCTGTCCAATTCTATTCTTTTCTTTTCTGTTCTGTTCTGTTCCGTTCCATTCCTACTCCTTTCTGTTCTGTTCTGTTCTGTTCTCCACTTTTGTAAGGAATCTTTTGTAGCTTTTGTAAAGAATCAAGTTTGGGAAATGTTGAGTACAATACTGGAAGTCTTTAATTTATGACCACAATTGAGCACAAAGTTTCTGTTGCTAAGCAAGACGGAGAATTTTTGTCCCATCGTCTGGTCTTTCTTGCCACCATTGTTAAGTGAATCACTGCAGTTGTAAAGTCAGTCACATGGTTGTTAAGTTGAATCCGGCTTCCCCCACTGGCTTTGCTTGTCAGAAGGTCGCAAAAGGGGATCACATGACCCCGGAGAAACTGCAAACTATCATAAGTACGAGTCAGTTGCTAAGCGTCTGAATTTTGATCACATGAACACAGGGGAGGCTGCAATGGTCATAAGCGTGAAAAATGGTCATAAGTCACTTTTTTCCCATCGCCGTTGCAACTTTGCACGGTCACTAAATGAAATGTCATAAGTTGAGGATTATCTACAATGGTCCAAATCTCCTTTCTGACAAAACGATGTGGCTTGCCCCTCTGCGAGATGGGTGTTCCTTTTCCTTAAGAGGCTTTTGATATTTTCTTCTTAGTTTTGCTCTTTTTACAAGAAATGTCATTTCAAACTCTTCAGCCATAGGAAGAAAAAGGAGAGAGGGAAAAAAGGATATGTGGGTTTACTATTTACTATTTATTTTAGAGTATTCATCTCATCTCAAATGACATCAGTGGAGTAACTTAAGAGTAAGCCAAAACGTCATGTTTGGTTAAAAATTGTTTTTTTTCACCCCCTTTTATGAACACATTCGCTTTGTGCAAAGTTATCCCACAGCCCAGCATGGTGCTTACAGGTAATCCTCGACTTAAGACAGTTCATTTAGTGACGGTTCAAAGTTACAGCACTGGAAAAAAAAGGGACATACTGTGATGACCCGGGGCATGACACAAAAATAAGACAGTTACAAAAGTAGAATAAATTCCTTTTAATGCCTCCAACTTGGGCCTCAATGTCCAATTATCCTCAGCTGGATATCAAACTTTTCCAAAAACAGTCTACAAATGGAGTAACTGAAGGCTGAACCCAAAGTAAAGATAATTAGAAATAAAAATAACCAACACAAACCACACTGAAGTAATTAACATGACAGGCCAGGATGATAAATTGCAGACTTCCACAAGATAACACAGCAAGCACAGCTGGGAGGACGCCAAAACCCAGATAAGCCTCAATGAAGATAATGCATGCTTTTTGCTTCCAGCAAAGAGCTATGTAAAACGCCCCACTTATATCCTGTTCTCCCAGCTGCAACTAATGAAAGGAATCAGGGCCTCTTTCTCTCCCATAAGCCACGTTGCTCCCTTCTCCGTTCCTCCCTGCGTGCCCTAGGATGAAGAGGGGGTGGCCCTGGGTCTTCCTCTGAATGCCCAGGCAGACTGTGCCCGTCCCCCTGTTCTTCCATAGCCACACTCCCACTCCCTGTCAGCTGCTCAATCTCCCCCTCAGAATCAGACTCCAACAAGGGCATGACACATACAATGATTTTTTTCACACTTAATGTCCGTTGCAGCATGTGATCAAAATTCAGATGCTTGGCAACTGAGTCATATTTATGACGATTGCAATGCCCTCGGAGTCCCTTTTGTGACATTCCGACCACAAAGTCAATGGGCGAAGCCCGCTTCACTTAACAACCACATTGCTAACTTAAGAGCTGCACTGAACAGCGGTGAGAAGGATGGTCGTAAAATGGGACAAAGCTCTCTTTTGACAACTGCTTGGCCACTGAAATGTTGATGTCAACTCATAAAATATTTCTATGGTCTTTCTAAGAGTTGCCAACAGAAAGGGAGGTGGCAGCTTGCAAAATGAAAAGTACATTCCATAAATGTTTTCGAAGATAGTAACTAGGTGACCGAAGTTTTTGCCAAGCAAAATTCTAACTGGAGAGCACGACTGATGACTCTTGGCTGTGGATGTGTCCCATTGGAGGATATGAATTATGATACACCCAGGGGGTCAGGAGAAAACCAGGGTCAAGGGTGGCAATGAATGATGAGTTGGCTACACCCAGGCAGTGCCAGATATGTTAACTCCCAATAAATTCTTTTGAAGTTTTGGAAGTTTGGCTCCAGACTCATGATTTAATTGGGGCAACTGCCAGAATCCTGACAGTTGGGCTTAACATATGCTGAGGACTACGTGTATTTCAACAGTCTTTCTGAAATTCAGGACCGATAAGTTTTTCTAAATGGAGGAAAAAAATAGGTCACTTGCCTTTTTAATATTTTGTTTGCAAAACAGTTTAACATCTTCCTAATAACTGCTTCCTAATAACTTAAAATATAATTTAAATAATTGTTTAAACCTCAGTGTATTGTGTTCCATCCACCTAGCGCGCACCAAGCCATTTTGGTTTATTAATCACATTTAAACTTTGTTCTCCAAGTCCCCCAATTTTCCCCCAAAGCATTAATAAAAACAATTCAAAGCAAATCAAGGTTGAAGCCATTGGTAATGTGCACAGCTCTCCAGCTTGTCCTCTTCGATAAACCATAGTTAAGCAAAACACAAGTTTAGGATTATGCTTTTTTGTGCCCCGTGGTTACTTGGTCACGCAAGCTTCAGCTACAAACAATTTTAGGCTTTCGGTTTGAGATCTCACTTTTCTGCCATTTGGTTTTTGTTTTATTAGGATGGCAAAAATCTGTCATTGCACAGCCTGCTAGGATGAAACACGTCTTGTGTAACCACAAAGGAAACATGTCCTAACACGCGTGCTCAACTTTAAAGTCATTGAAATGCATTGATTTCTTTTTCTTTTTTCCAGCCAGCCTTGCCTTGCCTTGCAAAGATTTGTGTTTTGCTTCCTTCTGTCTTTCCACCTCTTATTCTTCATTTGGATTTAGTTTTATTTGGCAGCCGGATGGTGGATCCCTCTTTACAGGATGGGTTTCTGGCAAAATTCAAAATTTACAGGAATGGTTCTGCTTCCATTATGGAAGAATTCTGTCCCATTTTTTTGGAATAGAATATAATTCTTTATTGGCCAAGTGTGATTGGACACACAAGGAATTTGTCTTGGTGAAAATGCTCTCAGTGTACATCAAAGAAAAGATACATTTGTCAAGAGTCAAGAATCATCAGGTACAACATTTAATGATAGTCATCAGGTACAATAAGCAATCAAATCATACTAGGAAACAGTCAATATAAATAGTTAGAATACAAGCAACAAGGTTACAGCCATACAGTCACAAGTGGGAGGAAATGGGTGAAAGGAAGAATAAGAGGATTAATAGTAATAGTCGTGCAGACTTTGTAAATAGTTGGACAGTGTTGAAGGAATTATTTGCTTAGCAGAGTGATGGCGTTCAGGAAAAAAACTCTCCTTGTGTATTCTGGTAGTTGTTCTGGTGTGCAGGGCTCTATCGTGTCATTTTGAGGGAAGGAGTTGAAAGAGTTTATGTCCAAGATGTGAGTGGTCTGCAGATATTTTCAAAGCCCTCTTTTTGACTTGTGCAGTATACAAGGACTGAAATGGAAGGCAGGTTGGTAGTCATTGTTTTTTCTGCAGTCCTAGTTATTCTCTGAAGTCTGTGTCTGTCCTGTTGGATTGCAAAACCAAACCAGACAGTCAGAGAGGTGCAGATGTCAGACTCAATAATTCTTCTGCAGAACTGGATCAGCAGCTGCTTTTGGCTCGGGCTGGTGGCAATGAGAGCGTCTTCTGATGTGCATGTGTCTCCAAGTGTGTTCTTCATTTACTCATACTCTTGCAAGTGATTGAAAGCTGGAAATAACAGCGGTCTTGACAGAAAATAGCAAGGGAGTGAATTGCCAAGGAAAGCTCTTTGGTGGGCTGGCAGGCTCACCCAAGGATAACTTTGAAAAGGCATCAGCTGGTTCAGATGATCACATTTGTCTCATTTATTTGTATATCCTTATTTTTACAAACAACTCAAGGTAGCAAACATATTTAATACATCTTCCTCATTTACCTCACAGCAACAACCCTGTGAGGTGAGTTGGGTTGAGGGGGGGGAGGGAGAGGCCCAAAGTCACCCAATCATTTTCTATGTCTAAGGTGGGACTAGAACTCCCAATCTCCTGGTGTTTAGTACAATGTTACCCAGCTGGCTGTCATGCCTATGGTGGAACTAGAACTCCCAGTCTTCTGATGATTGGCCCAAAGTCACCCAGATAGCTTTCTGTCGTAAGTAAATACCCATTGCCAGGTGCCCAGATCTTAATCATGTGCTGTAGGGATGCTGTGACGGTTGGTAGTAAGCGCAAAGAGTGGATGGAAATTACTTTCTTCAGTTCTGCTGTACCTTCAGGGGCTAAACAAATGGCTGTACGTAAAGAACCGCTGACATCTTTGCTTTCTTTTGCCACAGCCATCCTCCTTTTCTTTGCCGGTCTTCATATTTTGTGATTTTTCCTCCAGCTCTTCCTCTTCCACTCTTTCCCAAGAACCCCCTCCTCGGCCTGCTCTTCAGACTGTTGTCTTTCTTTTCGACAATTGTTAAGTTGTTATTAGTGCTGTTGTGCTTAAGCCTCACCTTCTTGCTTGCATGAACGCTCCGCGCAGCTTGCCACAATTGGCGACGACCAAGTGCAGCTCAGAACAAGCAAAGGCATTGTTTTTCCAAGCGTTTGACGGTTTGGAAACTTGGTGAAAAATAAGGGTTGGGGGCTGGGGGGGGAGGCTGGCCCCTTTCTCTTCATTGTATGCCAATTCAGCAAGGTAATTATTTGGCTGGCTGCCCTGGAATTGGATAAGGAGCAAGGTGATTATTTTAAAGAAGAATTTGCCTGTAACCACAAGAAACCCCTTGATTAGGACAGTTTGCACAATATTTTTTTTTTTAAATCTAAAAAATATTGTGCAAACGTTGCTTTGTTTTCCTGACACTGAACTAAGAATAGAGAGAAAGGAAGGAAAATTGTACCAGAAGTGTGTGTGTGTGTGGGGGGGATCTAAGCAGGCATGTATAAGGAAATTCTGCTACCTGATAACAGTTTGCAGAAATGTGCTTGATTGAAAAGAATCTCCCTGCTCCAGGAAGTTTTCTGATGCTGAGGATGGAACAGAAAAACAGAGTTGGAAGGGACTTTGGAAGTCTTCTAGTCCAACCCCCTGCTTAGGCAGGAAACCCTACACCATTCCAGACAAATGGTGATCAATGTTTTCTCAAAAACTTCTAGTGTTGGAGCATTCACAATGTCTGGAAGCAAATTGTTCCACTGATTAATTGTTCTGACAGTCTGTTGTGGTTAGCTGGAAGCAGGTGTGGACAGCTGAGGAGAGCAAGGACTCAGATGAGGGGCCAGGACCATTAGGGAATGGACTGCTACCTTTAGAGATTGTGGGCGCTGGCAGCATCAATGAGGAGGTTCCCAAGGAGCCTGTGCCAAGTGCGCGTGCATGCAGGATTGCTTACAGGAAAGAGCAGCTGCAACAGCATGAGCAATTCGGGAGTAAGGCTGCAAGGTAATGGGCCCTCCTTCAAGAAGATAAAAGCCAGCTGTGAAACGAATGTACTTTGCAGAAGGCAAAGACGTTTTGAAACTCCAGCCTCGTGGACATTCCAGTATCCTGAGTTTGTATTTGAAGATTCTTGTATGTCTTTCAAGGCTTGTGCTTATCACAGCTAATTATTTTGCAAAAGCATGACAAGGTTTCTGTTCCCTTTGGATTGTGTTCGATTTGTTGGAAAAGGGCGTGGGTCAGAACACTGTCAGGAAATTTCTTCTTAGTTCCAGGTTGCTTCTCTCCTTGATTCGTTTCCACCCATTGCTTCTGGCTCTGCTCTCAGGTGCTTTGGACCACAATTGACCACAATTGCTTCGTGCAATTGTGGTTGTTCAGGAAATGGAAGGTAAAGTTACCCCTTCTCAAGTGGTGAACTTCTTTAAAACAATGAGTTGGGGAAGACCCCTCCTTTTCAAGAAATGCCCACCGAATGCTAGGAAATTCTAACACACCTGGTCTTAAAAATAGCCCTGAACGTTAGTAACAATAACAGAAAATGCTTGTTTTGTAGGCTTATTTCTTGGGTGTTTTGCACGTGAGGGTTTCCCCCCCTCCTCTGCAGTGGTCTCTTAATTGCAGAGTACCTTTGATGGGGTCACCGTCAGCAGTTTCATCACAACATCTTTAATCAGTAAATTGTTAGGTAGAAGAGCCACCGTCAACCCGCTCACCATTAATCCTCCCTCTGCCCGTTGGTAACTACCTCCAGCTTTTAATTGAGGAGAAAGGAAAACGGCTTTAAACAGGATCCCCCGCAGGTCGAAATCTGTTCGGAGCGATACCAGAAGAAGGAACAGTTGAAGACATGTTCATTGTTCCTTCAAGAAAACTAGGAAACCATCAAGCTGTCTTAGGTGTCCCTTTATCTGAGGGAGAAATTGCACAATTGCACAGCCAGATTGGGAGAAATTGTGACTGTATCTCCCATGGTTTCCTGCTGTGGTTGTAGACATGGTTGTATTCTCTCTCCTTCCTTCCTGTCTGTCTGTCTGTCTGTCTGTCTGTCTGTCTGTCTGTCTGTCTGTCTGTCTATCTATCTATCTATCTATCTATCTATCTATCTATCTATCTATCATCTATCAATCATTTATCAACTATGTGATCGATCTATCATATCTGTCTCTCTTTATCTCTCTCTCTCTCTCTCTCATCTATGTCTTTGTCTATCTTTCTGTCATTCATCTCTCTCTTATCTGTCCATCCATCCCCCTCTCTCTGTGCTATCTATATCTATTCTATCTGTCTATCTATCTATCTATCTATCTATCTATCTATCTATCTATCTATCTATCTATCATCATTTATATCATCAATCATATCTACTCTCTTTATATATCTTTATATTTGTCTATACCTACCTAACTACCTATCTATCTAATTTACTATCCATCTCTCTTCAAGAGAAGTCGGCTTCCTCACTACATTGTTCCTTATGGGGAAAATGTGTTTGTTACTCATTGTTTTTGGTACTCAGGGTGCCTCCCATAACCAATGAACAATGAGTACCGAGGTATTATTGTACCTGAATTTATATAGGTTCTGACTACAAGTGCCGAAGCATCTCTATGTTCAGCAATTGGGCTGTTGTTCTATGGTGTCACAAAAAGCGACAGACAATTAATCTTCCCAAGTGGCCACATAAGAAACTGTTGTGGAGGGCCGAACCCAATAGGCTGAATTTAATTCTCATCTCAATATTCCTTTCAGGAATGACTTCCGTAAATAGAAATAAAAATCTCACATCTTGCTAAAAACTCTACGCTCTGTATCAATCTTCCTTCTTTTAACGTGAGCTGACACTTTTGAAAGCTAACACTAGCTCAGCATCTCTTGTAAACACCTGTTCTCTAATACATTAATGTGATTTAACATTAATGACATTTATGTACACTGAGTGCACATGCACCAAAGACCAATTCCTTGTGTGTCCAATCACACTTGGCCAAAAAAGAATTCTGTTCTGTTCTGTTCTGTTCTGTTCTGTTCTGTTCTATTCTATTCTNCTATTCCTTATTCTAGACCATTCTCTATTTTTCTTTTCTATTCTATTCTATTCTACTCCATTCCATTCCATTCTATTCTATTCTATTTCTTATTCTATTCTCCACTCTACTCCACTCCACTTCATTCCATTCTCTACTTTATTCTTTATTCTATTCTATTCCTTATTCTAGACCATTCTCTATTATTCTATTCTATTCTATTCTATTCTATTCTATTCCACTCCACTCCATTCCATTCTCTACTTTATTCTTTATTCTATTCTATTCCTTATTCTAGACCATTCTCTATTCTTCTTTACTTTTCTTTTCTTTTCTTTTTTCTATTCTATTCTATTCTATTCTATTCTATTCTATTCTATTCTATTCTATTCTATTCTATTCTGTCCTATAAAACAACAACCTGATCTCATGCTGGCAGGATAGAGACAGCCAAAGAACTGAATGTGGCTTTAGAGTCACCAAATATCCAGGTCTGATCTAAAAAAACTTCCCATTGGGAGAAATAAAGTTCTTTTTTTCTCTCCCAAAAGGCAATTGACTGTTGAAAAAAAAATATGCAAAGGAAGTAATTGTTAAGATTAATGGGACCTTTAATGGGCTGAATTCTTATGTCTGGAAGCAATTTGAAATTTAGTGTGGAAACAGGTATGATTTCTGAACATTAGGGGTTTTGTGTGTGTGTGCGTGAGCCTTCTTTTCCTTTTAAACCATTTTCCCCAGAAAAGTTGTTCTTGATGTAATGAACTTAAGGGTCAGCTCTGGGTCCCAGCCATTTGAGAAAATGTGCTAATGGCATGCGATTGCCGTTTTTAAAACCTGTAACTGCATTTTATTTTCTGGTTTTTATTTTATTTTTTTTAATATGTCTTATTTTAGCTCAAAAGGTGTTTCAGAACCTCAGAATCATCTGGCAATATTTTTTTTTGCCTTAAAAGCTAATTAGAGTTAAAAAAAAAAACACCAGCAAGGAAACATATGTTGTATTTAAATGCCCTTTTTTCAGAACTAGTATTCAGCCCGTTCTGTCCAGTTCTGGAGAACCAGTAGCAGAAATTTTGAGTAGTTCAGAGAACCAGCAAATCCCACCTCTGACTGGTCCCGCCCCCACCTCTTCTCTGTCTCCCATTGAATCCCAGCTGATCGGCTGGGTCTCCTTTGGTTGCCCTACACAGGAGAACGGAGCTGGAAAGCAGGTTAATGGGATAGGGAAAGAATGGGGATTTTGCAGGAACCTTCTCCCTGGAGTGGGGTGGGAATGGAGATTTTGCAGTCTCTTTCCCCTGCCATGCCCACCATGCCATGCCCACCAAGCCATGCCCACAGGACTGCTAGTAAAAAAATTTGAATCCCACCATTGCCTTTTTTATAGGATTAAATCTGTGAGGGTCTTCACAAGTTTAATTCATGGATCTTAAGAAAGAATGGGCGGGAACTTTAGTAGAAATATGAGATTTGGATTGTTTCTGTGAAGTCTTTTTTTGGGGGGGGGAAGTTTTAAATTGATTAGCTTTCAGAGGGTTTTTTTTTTAAATTTCTTACACTGAAACTTTAAATCCTTCTGGCTCTAAAGCTTCAAAATATTGAAGCTTCTAAAATGGCATAGTAGAGAGAAGCATGGTTCATACTGAACACACAATAGGATGCCAGCATTATGATATCTTGTTTATTGATTAGCCTATTTATTTTATTAGATTTTTATCCTGTCTTTATTATACGTGTAAATAACTCAAGGTAGTGAATCTACACAATGCTCCTTTCTCCTCCTATTTTCCCCATAAAGACAATCCTGTGAGGAAGGTTGGACTGAGAGAGATGGACTGGCCAAAGTCCCCCAGCTGGCTTTCTTGGCTAAGGCAGGACTAGAACTCACCCTCTCCTGGTTTCTAGGGTAGCACCTTCACCACAAAACCAACTTGGCTCTCTGATACTCATCTTGCCAGCAGGATGAAGAATGAGAGAGGAATCCAAAATAGGGTCCATTATGGAGCACCTGTTTCGAAGGAAGAAGATGATCACCAGTCCATGCAATTGCTTAATGCACAGTGCTCACACTCCTGTATTGCTCTTGACCCTGAAACTTGAGAGCAAGGGGAACCACGTGTAATTCCCACGAAGCAGAAGCCGATGCCTTGGAACAGTTTCCTTTCAAAATATTTTCACATAGCTCTGAAGATATAATTATGGTGTTCCTTTCTGTTCTGAATGTAATTGCTGCAGTCTGAATGGTTCCCCTCCCCTCTGAGTAATAAGGCTGAGGGATTTGGGGGGAAAAAAAGAGAGAGAGAAGTTCATCATCATAAGGGGAAGTCTCCTGCTTTTTTGATTGTTCAACCCTGAAATTCATTTCCCAACAAAGAACAACAAAGTAGCTGTAATGGTGATGCAACATGGGTGCCATTGAGCTGTAAGATCTCAGCACACCTTGAAGGTCCAGCAAAACTTCCAGTTGTTCCAGATTGCCTGGTTGTGAAGTTATTTAGGCATACTGTGCAACGGTGTGGTGTGCTAGATGCTATGCAGTGAATAAGAAGATGCTCCAGAGAGTTATAAACAAAGCACAAAAAATCATTGGTTGCTCTCTTTCTTCTTTGGAAGAAATTACAAAGACCGGACTCCTCTCGAGAGCACTAAATATCTCCACATACTTGTTCTCCATCCTGGTCATGTCATATTTCAAATTGTTACCAATCGGGAGATGTTATAGGTGTCTTTAAAATGAGGACTAATAGACTGAGAAACAGTTTCTTTTCAAGGCAGAAATTATAATTAATATAATAATAAATTAATAAAATAATAATAATAATAATAAATAATAATAATAATAATAATAATAATAATAATAATAATAATAATTAATAATAATAATAATAATTATATATTTAAAACTCCTGTAGTGTGATTGGATGTTTGGGCACTGTGCTGGAGTAGCTTTAAATTTAATTGTATTCGTGGGAATGCAATGACAATAAAGGTACTCTGTTCTATCCTGTTCTGTTCTATTCTAATTCTATTTCTATTCCATTCATCTATTCTATTCTATTCTATTCTATTCTATTCCATTCATCTATTCTATTCTATTCCATTCATCTATCTATTCTATTCTATTCCATTCATCTATTCTATTCTATTCCATTCCATTCCATTCTCCTCCTCCCTATTCTCTTCTATTCTATTTTAGACCTGGAGAAAGGTTGATCAACCATTTGGCTTTGGGGACTGATCCTGGAGGGGAAAAAATGCAGGAGAACATTGCAGTCCATAGCTGATGTTTATGAAACTGTAGGCATAACCATGATACCCACAAGAGCCAGTTTGACCTAATGGTTTAAGCATCAGGCTTGAACCCAGGAGCGGGCTACTCTTTGCCTTAGGAATGAAAGCCGACTGGGTGACATTGGGCCAGTCACCAGGAGACGGTGAGTTCTAGTTCTGCCCTAAACATGAAAACCAGCTGGGTGAAGACAGCCTCTCCTTAACAGTTCCCAGAGTATATTGTAGAGACAGATAGTTGAGTGTTTCTTCTGGCAAGATTCTGTCTGTAGGTGTGAAACAATAAAGAACTCAGCTTGGAAAAAAAAATCAACCATGTGTCTTTCTTGGTTTGGGGGCCCGGCAATAAATTTTTATCGGCATGCAGACATCTTATTAAATCTGTATGTGCTGGGGAAGAGAATCCTAGTTATGCAGCGATGCCTGTACAACTGCAGTGCACACAGCTAGGAGCCAGGAAACGGGAGGAGAGGTTCCAACTTGGCAACTCCGTTGGCTTGCCTTCCCCAATCAATAGTTCATCCGCAATTCCTCCTGTCACTGGAGATGGTTGGAGCGATGCTTTTGAGTCCAGGAGAGAGAAAAGACTGTACAGAAATGCGTACAGCATTTCTCCAAAATGTGCGAAGCCCAGAAGACATTCCGTGTCTGATGTATGGAGAGGAGGAAAAAAATGGCTGTGGCTTCAGAATTAGCAGCCTCGTAAAAACAGGGCTGAATGTCTCCCCTGTGCTGGGAAGCAACATAAGTAGAATTTATTGTCTTCCCAGGGATGGGAATATCCTGAGTTTCTACTCGGTTCCAATTTTGATGGCAGGTGGTGCATTGCACTAAGCCCAAATCTTGTTGCGCAGGTTGTGTGAACTTAGCTCATTGAGGTTTGCAGGTATTCCTCGACTTAACGATCACAACTGAGTCCCCAATTTCTGTTGCCAAGGGAGAACAGATGTGAAGTGGAATTTGCCCCATTATACGACCTTCCTTGCCATAGTTGTTAAGTGAATCCCTGCAGTGATTAAGTTGTTGGCTTCCTTATGGACTTTGCTTATGGGAAGGTCACAAAAGGAGACCACCTGACCTCAGGACACTGCAACAGTCATAAATACATGCCAGTTGCTGAGCTTCTGAATTTTGACCACGTGACTGTGCGGATGCTGCAATGGTCGGTAAGTGTGAAAAATGGTCCTAAGTCACTTTTTTCAGTGCCGTGGTAACTTCAGGCGGTCACGAAATGAGCCGTTTGTAAGTCAAGGACTTGCTGAATTTAGGAAATTCTTGAGTTGAATCCGTGGCCGAGGTTTGGGTGTGAATCCAGAATTCCACAAGATTTCGCTCCCCCCCTCAAGCTTATTCCGGGGCTGATTCACATCCAGGGAGTTTCTTTGTGGTTTTTCACTGCCTTCCAAGTTCTGTTCTTTCTGCTTTGGCCTCACGTTTTGAATGTAATCAATAATTCAAGGGGAACAAAGGCATATGTTAGAAGGGATCAGCAATGCTTGTGCTGCCTTGCCTGGGTTACACTCAGAGAGGAAAGATGATCAGAAAAGGGGGGAGGAAATTACAACGTCTGCAAATTGAGTGGGGAGGCAGCAGTCAAAACAGAGGAATAGTAGAGAAATAGTAGAACTTAAGGGACATGGTGGCTCTGGCTAAGACACTGAGCTTGTCGATCAGAAAGGTCAGCAGTTCGGTGGTTCGAATCCCGAGCACCGCATCACGGAGGGAGCTCCCGTTCCTTGTCCCAGCTTCTGCCAACCTAGCAGTTTGAAAGCACACAAAAAATGCAAGTAGAAAAATAGGGGCCCCTTTGGTGGGAAGGGAACAGCGTTCCATGCGCCTTCGAAGGTGTTTAGTCCTGCCGACCACATGACCATGGAGACGTCTTCGGACAGCGCTAGCTCTTCGGCTTTGTAATGGAGAGGAGCACTTCCCCCTAGAGCCGGAAACAACGAGCGCATATGAGCACGGGGAACCTTTACCGAGTAGAACTTATCCCATCAGAACTTATAAAGGAAAGGAGTTATGGTGGAGATGGGTGGCTGAAAATGAGACTCACAAGGGGGTTCTGTGTGGTTCAGCACACGGATGTTCAGGTGAGCTGTGTGTATCAGCACCTACAGAGGTGTGGTGACTGAAAGGTTCCCTCTTGTCCTTTTGACGACAGCTTAGCAGTAGGTTTTGAACAGTAGGTTTTTCACTAAATGAACTGCTGTAAGTCGAGGACTACCTGTCTCTCCCTGGCTCATATCTCTCTTAGAACCTGAGGCCAGTTCTAGATGGGAAAATGTGGTATTTTCTCGATAGAAAGTGTCATGGCGAAGTGAGAATTCAGAAATTCAAGCTTCGCAGCACGATTTTTCCTGTTGTTCTCCTGTCAGATTGTAAACAGACTCGTTGGAGCTTTAAACCAAAAGCAATGTCAAAAATGGGTGTCATCCCGCTTCTGGAAACCAGCAGCGGAAGGACATGTTGACAGAATGAAGTTTCTGGGCAACTGTAATTGGATCCTGTTCCTTAAGACTCAGCATCAGGGCCCCCGTCCCAGTTTTCGTGGGATAATCAACTCTTCCAGGGATTTGCACAGTCGGAGGGCTTCACTTGTCAAAAAGGAACGAAAACGCAGCATCCTTTCCTCTTTAGCAGAACAAGACAATGGCAGGCCTAAAAAACCCTTCATGTATTTCAGTTGCATGGCTGCAAATGATGGTTGCCTCACTGGTTATCCCATTTTATCCTACTTTTTATCAGCCTCGGTTTGCAGGGCAAAGGATGACAGCTGCAAGAAACTACAAATCTTGGATAAGTTGTCAAACTGATATCCGTCTGTCCATTCATCCATCCATCCATCCTTAACTTGCCTATCAATCCATGTCTATCTATATCAAGGGTCTTCATACTTAGCAAGTTTAAAACTTGTGGACTTCAACTC
Source organism: Laticauda laticaudata (assembly GCA_004320025.1). Classification (NCBI taxonomy): domain Eukaryota; kingdom Metazoa; phylum Chordata; class Lepidosauria; order Squamata; family Elapidae; genus Laticauda; species Laticauda laticaudata. Next base: position 33,319 of record BHFT01051841.1, read on the forward strand.
CCAGAATTCCTGAATTAACATGACTAGAGGAGGAATTCTGGGAGTTGAAGTCCAAAAGTCTTAAAGTTGTCAAATTTAAAGAACCCTGGTCTATATATTCGCCTATCCAGTCATCCATCCATCCATCCATCCATCCATCTTTATGTAGCACATCCATTTCTTTGTCATCCCTCCCTCCCATCCTCCCCTAACTTATCTATCCATCCATGTCTGTCTGTCTATTCATCTGTCTAACCATCCATCTATCCATTTTTGTATAGAAATGGATGGGCTATATATTCATCATCCATCCTTAACTTATCTATCCATCCATGTCTGTCTGTATATTCATCTGTCTAACCATTCATCCATGATTCCATCCATCCATCCATTCATCTTTCCATCCATTCACCTTTCCATCCATCCATCCATCAATCCATCCATCCATCTACCTACTTACCTCACTCCACCCATATCTATCTATCTATCTATCTATCTATCTATCTATCTATCTATCTATCTATCTATCTATCTATCTATCTATCTATCTATCTATCTATCTATCTATCTATCTATCTATCTATCTATCTATCTATCTAGTTAGCTATCTATCTATCTGTCTATCTAGTTAGCTATCTTCCTATCTATCTTTACTGCCATCTGTCAGAAATGGTGTAGAATCTCCTGCTTGGTTAGGGAATTGGACTAGATGACATACAAGGTCCCTTCCAACTCTGTTAACCTATTATCTACCTACCTACCTCTACCCCCATCCCATCTCCCTCTCTCTCTCCCTCCCTCTCTCTCTCTCATCATACCATCAAAGCTTCATTAGAAGAAGACTTGCCTACTGCTGAGTCCACATCTTTTCCATGGACCATCACCATGAGTTAATTAATTGAGTGGGGTGGCCATCTACCATTTTGTAAAACAAAAAGAAAGAAAGTCATCTTTGGCGTATTGCACTCAAGAGAACAACTGAAACATCCCCAAAAATCTGAGCTCTCCTGTATTCTCTCAGGACAGCCTTCTCCTCTGAGCATCCGACAGAGAGAGGGCACTGCTGCCACCCTTAAAAAACAAGCATGATCGGGAAACTTTTGAAACCATGTCGAAAACTTGCTCAAATGCCCCGTAGGTATTGGCGACAGTGGACGAGGAAGTAAACAAGCCTTTAGAATCTGGGTAGCCATGAAACAAAGGCGTTAGCCAGATCAGTTTTGGAGACCATAGATTTGTTTTGCTCTCTAGCTGGTAAATGAAGGTTGATTTGGTTCAGAGCCAAATAATATATTGAAGCAATTTCATGCCTCATGAATTATTGAAGAGAATGTGCTCGATGTAACGTTTTGCAACACGGCTATCCTGGCTCTCTCTCACCTACCCACTCTTTTCCCCAAAGATGGTTTAATCCTTGGCTGACAACAAAGTATCCCAGCAGGGCCCAAAAAGCTTCCAGACCCATTCTTGCAAAAATGGAAGGAATTCCAAATATGAAAACCCCCTTCCACCCTCTTTTTTTTCCCCCAATTTCAGTTGATTTGACTTTCTCCCACCCTACTTTTCTTCTACTTTGCCAAGAGTCCCAGAGGGAAGCCAAAAATGCTTTGATCTTAACCCTTTCACGGTGATCCCTGCTTGCAGAAAACAAAACCTTTTTTTTATTTTCCGTGACCGAAGAGTGTCTCTAATTTGCAGTGCATTTTAACATTCCTTCCGTTGCAAATGGTGTTTTGCTAGTTCTTTAAAACACACACACACAACAACAACCTTAGAAAGAAACCCAACTGAAACCAGCTGTATTTTTAGGGGAGGAAAAGTAAAGAGAGAAAAAGATGGGAACGGTTTTGGTTTCTTTGTTTACTTTCAGCCGCTTTCACTTGTGAATTTTTCAGGCCTCGGGCCTCCGGGGGCGAACAATTTGAGGAATGCCAAGGGCCAGACAAAGACCACAGCTAATTTGCATGTTTTCCTTGCACATCATTAACTTAATCTACAATCTTTTAATAGGCTTAGCAAAAATGCTGGTTGGGAGACCCCCCCCCCCGGGCATTTTNAATAGGCTTAGCAAAAATGCTGGTTGGGAGACCCCCCCCCCCGGGCATTTTGCAAAAGCTGGCACAGTTGCTGTGTTAAATCTGTTCGGGTAGGTAGTGTGGCACACAATGCCCGTTAAGCAGTTTATTTTATGCATATGTTATCAATCCCCTGGATTGGGTGCCTAAATCAAGACATCCTTGGATCCAGAGCAGGCAGTACTCGATGTACAGCAATTCATTTCGCGACCATTCGAAGTTGCAACGGTACTGAAAAAAGTGTTCTGACCCAGGCTTCCCGAGACTGTAATTAAGCACACGCTTCGCTAAAATAACTTGTTTTATTTCAGTGCTGGGAATTATGTTCCTTCCCAACCCGTAATGAGTCCCAAACAGTCCCTCAAGATAAGCACCCACCTTTCTCTCCTTTGAACTGCTGCCAACAACTAAAGTGCCAAATTAACTATAATAAACCAACCGAAGTACCAAGTCCACACAGAGATTCAAGGTTGAATCTGAACAGAGCAAACGACTTTGCTTCCTGCAAAGGTTTCATTACCTTTGCCTGTCCTTTATACTTTATGGCACCTCCTAGCCTTACTCCCGAGTTGCCTCTTATGCTTCAGCTGCTTCTCGCCTTCTAGCAGCTCTGCGCATATGCGCACTGGGAACAGGCTCTCCTTGCTCTTCTGCCTTGCTACTGCCAGACTCTGGAGGCTCTGGAGTCAGCATAAAAATCCCAAATGGCCCTGGCCCCATCTCTGTATTGGATGCAGGACCCTCATCCGAGTCTTCTCCAGACTCCCTGACTGGTCCCCATTCTTCCCCACTGTCTGATTCCGCTGCCGTCTGCACAGGCTGCTGGAGAACCATAACAAAAAGTGACTTACGACCATTTTTCACATTAGGATGGTTGTAGCATCCCCCTGGTCATGTGATCAAAATTCAGACGCTTAGCCACTGACTCCTATTTATGATGGTTTGCCATGTCCCGGGGTCATGTGATCCCCTTTTGCAACCTTTTGAAAAGCAAAAGTCAAATATTAAAACATTTGCTCATGAGTTTTGCCTCATTTTATGACCTTTCTTGCTACAGTTGCTAAGGGAATCACTGCAGTGGATAAGTTAGTAACCCAGTTGTTAAGTGAATCTGCCCCCCCCTCCACTTGGACTTTGCTTGCCAGAAGGTCGTAAAAGGGAATCGTGACCTGGGGGGCACAGCAACGGTCATAAGTATGAACCCATTGCCAAGTATCTGAGTTTTGATTACATGACCATGGGACACTGCAACGGTCATATGTGTGAAAAATGGTCCTTTTAAGTCACTTTTTTTAGTACCATTGTAACTTGTCACTAAATGAACTGCTGCAAGTTGAGGACTGCCTGTCGTCATAAGAAGCAAAGGGCTTAAAATTCAGTATATGCCAGAAATGTTTTTGTTAGGAATTTTGGAGAAAAATGTAAACAAAGTTGATATTACTTAATTATACATATAATTCCTGCAGCAAGAATAACATTTGCCCAAAACTGGAAAGCCAAAGAGATACCAAGTGAGGATGCTTTGATTGAGAAAATGTTACATTGCACCAAAATGGATAGACTAACATTAGAATTGAAAGAGCGAGATGAACTAGAATACTATAAAGTGTGGAACAAATTTTATAAATGGAGGGACATGAAAGGGTGTTCATAGAACTTAAATAAGTAAAGAATGTGATGAAAAGGTCCAAAAGTTAAATGGAAATTATGATGTATAAAAATGTATATAATTGTATAAATATCTTCTTATTTCTAACTGTAAAGAGAATGGACAGAAATGTATGTCAAAGAAGAGATACCACGTTCACTGTTTTTAAAGTTTATAATCAATAAAATTTATAAAAAAACAAAAAAGAACCCAAGGAAATAGGTAATGGGAAAGATGAGAAGAAGAATAGGTAAATCAAAGGCCAAATATGTGGTTTGACATCTTGGGGCAGAGAAAGTGTTGTGGAAATTAGTTGTTAAGCAGAATAACAGGGTAACAGAAGGGACCTTGTAAGTCATCTAGTCCAGTGGTTGCCAACCAGTGGGCCAGGGACCACTGGTGGTCCAAGAGAAAATGTTAGTGGGCTGCAGAGAAATGTCACCCCCAAAGCACCCCCAAAGCAATTAATCCAGGCTGCATGGGAACACAAGGCTGCGCCGCCCACATGGCCCATGGGAACATTTTACATTTGATTTGATTTGTCAGTCGCTTACAAGATACATGTATAAAAATAAATATAGTTTTGAATACATGAGATAGATGCTTATAAGAAAAATAAAAAACAATAGGACAGGAACGGTAGGCACAATTATTGCGCTTAAGCACGCCCCCTACAGACCTCTTAGGAAAGGGGTGAGGTCAATAGTAGACAGTCCGAAGTTAAACGTTTTTGGGGTTTGGGGAAGAAACCACAGAGTCAGGTAGATTATTCCAAACATTGACCGCTCTGTTGCTGAAGTCGTATTTGCTGCAGTCAAGTTTGGTGCGGTTAACCTTGAGTTTGTATCTATTGTCTGCTCTAGTGTTGTAATGATTGAAGCTGAAGTATTCATTGACAGGTAGGACATTTCAATGTATGATTTTATATACTATATTTAGATTGGATTGGAGGCGGAGTAGTTCTAGGTTTTCTAGGTCTAGAGTTTCAAGTCTGGTGGCATAAGGTATTCTGCAAGGAGTAGAGGAGTGGAGAACTCTTTTTGTGAAATATTTCTGGACTTTTTCAGTTGTGTTAATATCAGATACGTAATATGGATTCCAGACTGATGAGCTGTATTCAAGTATAGATCTAGCAAATGTTTTGTATGCTCTAGTTAGTAGTGTGATATTACCGGAGAAGAAGGTACGTAGGATTAGGTTAACAACTCTTAATGCCTTTTTGGCGATGTAGTTACAGTGGGCTCTAGTCCTTCGATCATTAGAGATGATCCAAGGTCCTTGACAGAGCTTGGATCATCAACAAGGTCTTGACTAGTCAGCTTGTATTTTATTTTCTGATTTTTTTGCCAGTATGTAAGACAGAACATTTATTTGTTGAGATTGGAAGTTGCCATTTGATTATTGACCATTCAATCAATGACTCAGGGTGGTTTACAATTCAATACACACATGTATATTCATTTGTTTTTATCTGTCTGGGTATTTCTATTTATCTATCTGTCATCTATCATCTTCCTTCCCTCCTTCCATCCATCCATCCATCCACTTCTCTATGTATCTATCTGTCTGTCTAGCTATCTAGCATCTAGCTATCTTCTATCATCCATCCATTCACCCATCTATTTGTCAATCTATTTCTATCTGTCTATCTCTCATCATCCATCCATCCATCTATCCATCCATCTGCTTGTCTGTCAATATCTATCTATCCACCCACCCACCTACCCATCCATTTGTCCTTTCATCCATTTGTCTGTCAGTCACTATATTTCTGTCGGTCTGTCCGTCTTGTCTCTCTGTCTACAGGTAGCTAGCTATTATCAAGCTATCATCTGTCATCCGTCCATCCATCCATCTATGCATCCATGCATCCATCTATCTATTTGTCTGTCAATCTACGTCTGTCTTGTCTTTCTGTCTATCCATCCATCCATCCAACCAACCAACCGTGACTACCTCTATCAATCGTAACTACATAAACCACAACTGTTCCATAGTTTCTGCAGAAGCTTTGTGGCAAGAGGGAGCCTGACCCCTGATCTCCCCCAGCCCTTTGTCCATCTCTTCAGTGTATGGGGAGAGTTTCACATGGATGCACACAGCTGCGTTTCTCTCAGGGCAGATCTCTGGTGTTACATATTCAGAGAGTCCATTGATTGATTGATTGATTGATTGATTGATTGATTGATTGACTTATCTGGCGTTTTTATGCTGCTGATCTGTGAGGGAAAGCCATGATTTTGGCATTCTTCTTTCCCTTCCCTTCCCTTCCCTTCTCTTCCCTTCCCTCCCTTGCTCCTATCTGCTTGTGTGTGTGTGTGTGCGCGCGTGTGCCCCTGGGTGTGTGTTCCACCTCCTCTCATATTTCTGCCTGAATTCTTTTGTGACGGAAGCAAACAAAAATTATGGCGAGGTTTTTAAGGCCTGCCTTTCACTTGTCATGTCACGAACTTCTTCCAAGCAGGGAAAATGGCATCGCACCTCCTAAAAAGCACCAGACATCTTGACTGTTGTCTTGTTAACAGCTTGTCAGAAAACCTACATTTCAGCCTGCCTAAGTTTATATCACACACACACAAATACACACGTTTCAACACATGCACACACACACACACACACACTCCTGCCTGCAACTGCTTGCATTTTACCCAACGAGGCCAAAAGAAACAAGAAAAAGAGAACCAACCATCACCTTGCTGGAAATTATGATTTTTACAGGTTCTGACATTTTCCTAAAGGGTTGCATTGCTCACACTGTTGTTTTCTCCACCCAGCTCACTTGAGGTAATATTCTGCATTTGCACCAATGGAAGATCAGAGCAACATTTTGATTCCTTGCCTTTCAACACGTTATTTGAATTATTTAAGGTGTTTTGATGTTGGGGCCGGGGGAATTTATAACAAAGTCTTCCTTGCTTTTATCTCACAGCAGCAACCACAACAGAAAAGGTGAAGTGAGCCTACCTCCCTTTCCTTCCCTCTGTTGCAAGCCAATCCCCTCCTCTCACCACCCCTCTTCTTCTCCCTTCCCCTCCCTCTTTGCTTTTAATAGATCCTAGGTTTAACATGTCCAGGGACTTCCTTTTATGTTCTACAGCTTGCCATGACTTCCAGCATTGCTGATTAATTTACAAAGATTAAGGAAAAGACAAGCAGCCGTGGTGGTGGGGAGGCACACACATACACACAAGGGAGGGAGGGTGTGTGTGTGTGTGTTTGTGCACGTGGGGGGAAATGTAGCTGGTCCTCTAGGAATTGACCTTGATCTGGAAAGAGACTTTTTTAATAAAAAAAAAAATAGTGTTTGAAAATGGGCAGAAAAGAGGAGAAGGGGAGAGGCAGACCAGTTCCTTGATACCCACAGAAATAGGGGGGAGGGGAAGAGCAATAAGCTAGAGAGAAAAATATAGAAAAATAGAAGGAGAGAGAGAGAGAGAGAGCAAGAAAGCAACTGAGAGAAAGAGAGAGAGATTGGAAGCAGGAGAAAGGGAGATTGAGAGATTGAGAGAGAGATTGAGAGTGAAAAAAGAAATAGAAAAAAGATTGACAGAGAGAGAGAAAGGGAGAGTGAGTGAGAAAGAGAGGGAGGGAGGGAGATTGAAAGAGAAATATTGAAAAAGAGAAAAAGAGAGTGAGAGTGAGAAAGATAGAGGGAGGGAGAGATTGAGTGAGTGACAAAGAGAGAGAGATTGAGAGTGAAAAAGAAAGTGGGGAGGGAGGGAGAGAGAGATTGAAAGAGAGAAAGAGAGAGGAGAGAGAGAGATTGAAAGAGAAAGAGAGAGAGAGAGAGATTGAAAGAGAGAGAGAGGGAGAGAGAGAGAGAGAGAAAGAGAGAGAGAGAGATTGAAAGAGAAAGAGAGAGGGAGAGAGAGATTGAAAGAGAGAAAGAGAGAGAGAAAGAGAGAGAGAGAGGAGAGAGAGAGGAGAGGAGAGAAAGAGAGAGAAAGAGAGAGGAGAGAGAGAGAGATTGAAAGAGAGAGAAAGAGAGAGAAAGAGAGAAAGAGAGAGAAAGAGAGAGGAGAGAGAGAGAGAGATGGCCAGGTGCTGTCCAAGGTGCTGGTCTTTAAAGAAAAGGCAACTCCAGGCGGCTTACAAACACTCAGTAAAAACATCCCTAAAAAACATTAAAACAATAAATAGAGACATTAAATTAAAATTTAGAAGGACCAAGACAAAGGAACAAAATGTGGCCGGGATCTGACCTGATCCATTCATTATTCCCCGCCAGAAGGACATGCCCCTTCCCCATGGGGGAGCCTCAGGCCAGTTGGCAGAGCCGGGCCTTCTGCTATCCAAGCCACTAGTCCTCAAGAAGCTGAATTCCTCCTCTTCCTTCCTTTGTTGTTACATTTATATGCCCCTCGCGCCCCCACCCCCCCAGCCCAAGTCTGGCTAAGTGACTTTGGGCGGCTTACGCTACAAATATTAATATAAAATCAAGGGCCAATATGAAAGCCATTCAAACCACCCCTCCGCCCCCCGCAAAAATGTGAAGCAAGGGCTAATAGGATGAGTTCCACGAAGGGCGTGAATTGTTCTGTGAGGGGGGCGCATCTTCTTTTGTCTAGAAGAAAAAACAAATCTAGGGTGCCCCCAAAACCGCAAGCCATGGGGACCCCGTCCTAAAACAGCATCCAGGAACAAACTGGGAGGGGGGAGAGGTATGCAATCAAAACCTGGAAGCATCATTGCCCTCCGAATATAAGCCAGGTGCGTGTGTGTGCCACGATGTGAGTGCGCAATGTTTATGTGTAGAAGACCCCTCCTCATGTCATGCCCTGTAACAAGTTGCGGCTGCCTGCAGCCCGGGGGGGGGGAAGATGAGGACAAGGAAGGGAGCGTTGTCTGATTCTCACTCCTACAGGGTGAGCGTATGACGGTAACAATATGGCCCCTGCCCCTAAGTGAAAAATGGCGAAAGGGAGCGCCAGGTCTCGAGCTTTCGCGCTACAAGAAGGAGAAATTGCTGTCCACTGGGGCCTCAATTCTGTTTGCTTGCGCTCCCTCACTCCGCCCACCCTCCCCATCCCCTGTCCCTTCCTTCCTTCTTCGTCCAAGACTTAGGAGCCTGGTAATCAAGAGCTCCTACGCTGAATGGGGCGAGGCCCGTGCGATTTAATTTCATCAACCTGTCAAATAGAGCTACTGAGCCAGGATATCTCTCTTTGCCTGGGGGCGAGTCTCAAGTCAACTCAGTCACATTTCCCTACATTTCCTTTCCTCTCCTCTCTCTTCTTTTCTACCCGCCTCCTCTCCCCCTTCTCTCCCAGTCCCCTCCCCTCAAAATTTATAAAATACCATAATAATAATTAATAATAATAATATAATAATCATCAATGAATAATAGATAAAATAATCAATAATAATAAATAAAAGCCACCTCCTCATTGCGCAGGATGACTTTGTTTTCTACTGAAGCCTAAGACAGTAAGCAACTCAGCACCTTCCGCCAGCAAAGGGAGGTGGAAGAAACAACGCTAGCTGCGAAGGGACCGTTAGCCGTGGCGCAAACCTTGCGAGACCATACAATCAACGACCCTCCTCCGCAGAAGGCTTGCGCAATGGTCGTGTTGTGAAGGCTGTTTTTTTTCTCTTTTGCTTTTTCTTTTGCGGGGGCGGGCAGGTTGGCAAGGATACCTGATGTGTTGAGAACGGTACCAAGGTCCTCGTAAGCCTCCTCTTTTTTTTTTTTTTTTTTTCCCCCTGCTCCCTTTGCCTCATGAAAAATAGCAATAGCACTTAGACTTATATATGCTTCCAGCCCTCTCTAAGCCCCCAACCATTCCGGCCCGTCGCTCATTTTACCCACCTCGGAAGTGATGGAAGGATGAGCGGTGAGAATCAAACTACTGGCAGCAGCAGAATTTATCCTGCCAGTACTGCATTCTAACACTCATCACCAAGGAGGCGAGGGAAGGAGAAGCGAAGGAAGGAAGGAAGGAAGGAAGGAAGGAAGGAAGGAAGGAAAGGAAGGACAGGAAGGAATGAAAAACAATAGCCCTAGACTTATAATACCGCTTCACAGTGTTTTCCAGCCCTCTCTTAAAGCAGGTTTACAGCAGTCAGCCCTCTTGCCCCAACAATCTGGGTCCCCATTTTACCCACCTCGGAAGGACGGAGGCTGAGTCAACACTGGAGCCTGGTGGGATTTTGAAACTGCCAAATGGTAGGGCGCTGCGCCTGCAGAAGGTAGCTTGCAGGGGGACTGCCCCACTCTAACCACTGCGCCCCCGCGGGGCTCCTAAAGCCTAGCTGCCCGCTTCCTCTCCCACTCTCTGCACCCTCTGCCCAGATAACAATACCTCGACTTACAGCCGCCGATTGAGCCTAAAGGGCTCTCTCATTATGCCGAGACGTTCTTCAGCGGAGTTTTGCCCCCCCCCCTTTTAAGAGCCACGTTTGTTTAAGGGAATCCCTGCAGTGGTGGTCAGTGAGTCAAACACGGTCGTTGAAGTGAATTTGGCTCCACCCCCCCCCACCCCCACCCCATCCCCAGTGGACTTTGCTTAGCCAGAAGGTTGCCAAAAGGGATGACATGACCCAGGGAACACTGCCAATTTGTCAGAACTATGAGTCAGTTGCCCAGTTGTCTGAATGTTGATCTCGTGACTCTGGGGGTGCTCAAACGGTCATAACTGTGGGAAAAAAACCATCATCCTTTCAGAGCTGAAGAAGCTTCTTGGATGAAGAAGTGAAACATCTTCAAAGGAAAACCAGGAAAAGTTCAGCGGCCCCTCCAATATTGGAAGGCTGCTCTCCTGTCTCCCCTGGTCCTTCTCTTCCCTAGACTAGCCAGGCCCAGTTCCTACAACCGTTCGTCGTATGTTTTNCCCCTCCAATATTGGAAGGCTGCTCTCCTGTCTCCCCTGGTCCTTCTCTTCCCTAGACTAGCCAGGCCCAGTTCCTACAACCGTTCGTCGTATGTTTTAGCCTCCAGTCCCCCAATCATCCTGGTTGCTCTTCTCTGCACTCTTTCTCGAGTCTCAACTTCTTTTTTATAGTCTGGTGACCAAAACTGGATGCAGTCCTCGAGGTGTGGCCTTACTAAGGCTTTACAAAGGGGTATTAGGAGCTCCTCTGATCTTGATTCTGTCCCTCTGTTAATCACAAAGCCTGCGGGCCAGATCCAACCTGCGATGTGGTCCGATCCGGCCTGCGGGGCCATCCTGGAGAATGTAAGGGGCTGGCCTGAGTCACTTCAGCCCAGTCTGCCCAGTGCAAAGAGGAAACATGCCAGCAGTTTGGAGAATGGCATCACGCTGGCCACGCCCACCCAATTGGCCACGCCCACCCAGTCAGCCATGCCCAGTGTGTAGCTTCATGTTGTCCATGCCCACCCCCAGTTGGGCCTCCCCAGGCCAACCACAGCCCTGATGTGGCCCTCAATGAAATTGACTTTGACCCCCTCCTGGGTATAGACTGCCCTGCTCGAGCAGGAGGTTGGACTAGATGACCTCCAAGGTCTTGTCCAACTCTTGTTCGTTCTGTTGTGAGTCTGGGCACCTGAACCCTTGCCTTTTCTTCATCTGCCTCTCTGGAAGGTGCCAGGAAGAAGAAGGCGAAGGGCGCTTCATCTCAAGTCAGATACGCCCCAGGTTTTTCCCGTCGCCGTGTTGGGGTCTCGGGGTGGGCCTTCTCTTTCAGCGAAGAACGTTTTCCACTCAGTTCTGCTCAGTGGCATGATGTCCAGCTTTGCTCCGCTAAGAGCTCCTCTCCCCCAGGTGGCAGAGAATGATGGATGCTGCTGTTACCTCCTCTGGGCTCTCTAGTGAAAGGATAATGGGCCAGGTGGTGCAAATGGAGGGACGCCTACGCGGGGGTTTTGTAAGTAAATTAATGGTAGCGTTGCCCCTCCGTGACTTTTTTTCCCCCTTTTGGCGGGTTTGGGGTTTTCCGCGGGGCCTGGTTTTCACCCCACCTGAAATGAGGAAGGCTGAGTTTTGGCTGGGTTTCCCGCAAACCAGACGCAGGTGACGCAGTGTTCACCTTTGCGCCGAGAGGCCCTTTCCATGGACATCCCCCAAACAGCCCCTCTTTGATAAGAAATGTAAAATATGAAGAAATATATCCTGAATTCACCCACCCAGTTGCTGTCCTTTCCTTTCCTTCCTTCCTTCCTTCCCTCCCTCCCTCTGTTCCTTCCTTCCTTTCCTTCCTTCCCTCCATTCCTTTTTCTGTTCCTTCCTTCCTCCCTCTCTTTCTTCTCTCCCTCCCTTTCTTCTTTCCTCCCTGGCTTAATTATTTCCCTTCCTTTCTTCTCTTTCCTCTCTTCCTCCCTCCCTTCTTTCTTCCTGTTTCTCTTTCTCTTTTCCTTCCTTCTTTCTTTCCTCACTTCCTCTTCCATTTTCTTTTTCTTTTTCTCTTTCCTTCCTGCTTCTCTCCCTTCCTTCCTTTCTTTCTTCCTCCCTGCCTTCATGCTTTCCTTCCTTTCTTCTCTCCTTCCTCTCTTCCGCCCTCCCTTCTTCCTTCCTGTTTCTCTTTCTCTCCCTTCTTTCCTCCCTCCTCCATTTTCTTTTCTTTTTTTCTTCCCTTCCCTTCTTTTCCTTTCCTTTCTTTTCTTTTTGTTTCCTTCCTAAATTCCCCTTCAATGAATTCAGGATTAAACTTGTCATTACTTTCAGCAAGGAGCAAAAACCCAGGCCAATTAAGATCTTATTTAGAAACATTTTTGGCAGAATTAAGAGGCAATTGGCACCGTTCTACAATAATCCCTTTACAAGCCCTTATGAACAAAATACAATGGACTGTTTACAGATTTACTTATAAACCAGGGAGCTTTAACAGCCTGGGGGAAAATTCAGGTAATTGAGACCTTTGTCTTTACAGAGCTGTCTGTCCTTGACATTCTTCAATTTTTCTTGAGCTGTGTATTTTGACAACGGCTTTTGTCCCATTGTGGTTAAAAGGAAAGGAACTCTTTTTCCTGTCCCTTCCTACCTTCTTCACCTGCTAAATTCCTTCGGGGCTTTGCACATCTTTAATCAGAAAGCAGCTATTTCATGGTAGTTTTTTTTGAAGCTTAGATGACACTAAGAAAACAACTAAAGCTAGATCTGAAAAGGGTTGGGCCTCCCGTGCTTAAAATCTGTGTTTAAAAATTCAATACTGTGCTTTTTGGATTCCAGAATGCTTTCTAAACAAGGAGGGCCATTTACAGGTAATTGTGCAAGCTGAGAATAAGAAATTATGAGTTGCTTTCCCAGACTTCAGTGTCCTGGGAAAAAAAAAAACAAATGCAAGAATTATCAATTTTGCGTTAAAATCTGGCCTGCAAAGAATGGAGAAGTGAACTATTTAATTGAGGCAGAGATGAAATGTACGAACAGGAATTGGGTATGTCTAGTCTAGTGAAAAGAAAGACTAGGGGTGATACCATAACAGTGTTCCAATATTTAAGGGGCTCCTACAAAGATGAGGGGAATTAACCAAGGAGAGAAACAACCTATAACTAGGGAGGAATTTAATAGTGTAAACAATTAATCAGTAGAACAACTTGCCTCCAGAAGTTGTGGAGACTGGGGAACCACTTGTCTGAAATGTTAGAGCGTGTCCTGCTCGAGCAGAGGGGGTTGGGCTAGATGGTCTCCCGAGGTCCTTACCAACTCTATTATTCTGTGTTATACGTTCTATGAAATTTGCACCTCGCAGAACAGACACACTTTAAAAGGAATTCAGATGCAGGTGAAAGTCTCTTTCCGTCCTCCTGTGGACCCTGGCTCCAAATTTTATTTCTCTCCTGGAGGGTTGTTTTCCTTCCCCCCCCCCAGCCTAAATCCACAGCATGGGTGTTATTCCATTGTCAGAACACGTCTGCCGACGATTCCAGAACCAGTCCAGCCGATGCATCAATAACTGCTGACTCGTCTCCCCAGGAAATGGATTGGCCTTTGGATCGGCTTTGATGGGAACCAGGCTGTGCAATTGCTCTCCGAGGAGATTTGAGAAAAGAAAGACCTGGTTAGTTCAGGATTTCTCTCCAGGCATGGTGTTTCGACAGTGCAACCTGAAAATGTATTGATTCATATCTTTTGGCTAAAACCATCCAGCTGGAGAGATGGCTCTTTCCAGCAAGCGAGCGCATTTGCATTCGGTGGGAAACTTCCGAGTTTAATGGAGAAACCCCCTGCTATTTGGAGGTCATTTTCTGCCCAGATAGCAATCCAAATAGCTCTATTTTTACATGGCGAGGTGATAATGCCTCTCCCATCTCCAGCTACTCTGCTCGGTGCATCCTGAAACATTCTAACCTGTGATTATCCTGCCATATGTACAGCTCAAAACATGGGCGGTTCATTTGCCAAGCTAGTAAGTGTGTTCGGTGTAAAATGACTTCCCTGCTTTATGGGTTGGGTTTTTTGAACCCCAAGGTTCAGCTGGATGAGGGCCAATTGCTCTTGTTGTGGCCTGTCGGCCACAGGCCCCTTTAGTAACCAAAACAGAGGATGTCATGCCCCTGGTGGAGACTGACTCTGAAAGAGAGAAGGAACAGCCGACAGAGACTGGAAGTGTGGCTCCAGAGGTTGTGGAGGAGGCTGGGGAAGGGCAGAGGCCGGCTGAGCAGTCAGAGGAGGGCCCAGACCCATCCCCTCTCCATCCTTGGGCACGCAGGGAGGAGAGGATAAGGAGAGACGTGGTCTCCTCGGGAGGAGAGGGCCTTGATCCTCTTCATGGGCTGCAGGTGTGACAACTGCATAAGAGTTTGGACCTGCATACTGGCAAACGCTGGAAACAAAGAGTGTTTTATTTTGGTCTGAAGTTATCTTGGTTGGCGTCCTTCCAACAGACTGTGCCTTGTTATCTCCTTGAATTTGGTAAATACTTCTGTTCCATTGTGGAAATTTCATCACTGTAGTTTGCTTGGTTTTTTATTTCACCTCTATCTGCTCATTAAGTTCGGACTGTATTTCTTTCTTTTGAAGACTATCTCCAACTGAGTATTGTTGAACAGTGGGGCCAAGTTGTAGGCATTAAAAGACATTTATTTACGTTTTGGATTTTGTTATGTTTGTGTTACACTCTGGGTCATCACAGAGGAGGAGGAGGAGGAGGCATGGGAGTCAGGGTCAGCATCAAGGCAACCGGAGAGCTCTGAGGAGGATGAGGAAATGGAGCTGGCAGAGAGAGGGGGGGGTGGAGCCTGGGCCGTCGGGTCGGCCCTCAGAGGGAGAGTCAACAGCCCCAGGTCTGGAGATGGCTGATGAGGAAGAGGAGGAACAGCTGAGTCTAGTGCCTGATGCATGGATGCACAGAAGGCAGAGGAGAGGAGAGCAATGGAAATCTATGGGCCGGACCTTGGGATGGAAGAGCCACTGCTGCTAGTGAGGCACCACCCTAGCTCTGGAGATAAAAGGCAGGGGGCGGAGATGAATAGCTGTGGCAGACAACTATTCATCTCCCTGCCCAATGGACTTGTTAGCCTGCAGTGAGAGAGAAGAAACCTTTTTCTGGGGCTACTTGTGTTCCTAATAAAGGAATCTTTGAGTTAACTTCAGAGGGTTTGTCGTGTTTGGGGAGCTGGGTCAGAACAGCTCTTTCCTCAGGAAAGGAACTTTGGAGGTCTTCTGATCCAGGGCTCCCCAATCCTCTGGCCAGGGCCTATTCAGAACCAGGCCACACGAAGACTGGTGCGCACGAACATGCATCTCAATTTATGCAGGTATGTGCACATGCAATGGCCTGTCCCTTGTGAAAATTGAGTTGCTTACGTGCCCCAGTTCCCCTCTGCCTGCCCCCCAGCCAGGCCCACCAAGCCGCAAAGGTTGGAGAGCATCCTTCTAGTCCAACCCCCTGTTCATGGCAGGGGACTCTATACCATTCTTCACAAACATTGGTCTAGTCCAGTGATTCTCAACCTGTGGTCCCCAGACCCCTGGGGGCTACGTGATGTCATCACAGGGAGAGTGTGAAGGCTTAAAAATGTTATGATTTAAATTTTGGTGGTTTGTGACCATGTCCCATGGCCAGAGACAATATTTAAAGGGGGGACATGGTAAAGAAAAGGTTGAGAAGAACTGGTCTAGTCTATATTTTGAAAACCTTCAGTGATGGAGCATCCACAACTCCAGGAGGCAAACTATTCCATCAGTTAATTGTTCTCACTGTCAGAAAATTCATTTGTAGGTTGAATCTCTCCTTAACAAGCTTCCACCCATTACTTCTTGTCCTGCCCTCTGGTGCTTTGGAGAATAAGTCAATTCTTTCTTCTCTTGGACAGCCCCTCAAATATCAAAATACAAGGAGGTACGAGATTATTTCTACAAAATGAGATAGGCAGTACCAGGTGACGGCGAGACGGCGTTGAGTGTGTCATATACGGTGGATGTAGTGGAAGAGAAGAGAATCCGTAAGTGAGAAGTCAGGAGCTTAGCACAAGAGGTTGCTGAGACGCAGAGCGGCGCTTCGTGCAGGAAGAGATCGTGAGTGATGACGCAGAAGGCATAGAAAATGTAGATGAATGATTAGGAGCTGAGGTATCATCGAGTCCGTGTGAGCAGATCAGAAGGGCATTTTTTTGGGGGGGGCATGATAACT
>BHFT01051843.1:0-18466 GCA_004320025.1 Laticauda laticaudata
CGAAGACCTAGCGGATGGAAGCGCTAGCGGTATGACGCGTGGGATGCGGATGCACATCCGACAGGACTTCTCTTAGGGACACAGAGAAACGAGACTGCCAGCGGAAAGAAGCGGATGCAGAGCGGAAGCCGTAAGAGGACTGCCCTAGCAAGTATGCACAGCGTTCACTGTGGCATGCTCGGATGAGGATATGGCATTCGCATCAAGGCCCGCGGATATTGAAAGGAAGACAGCAGCGTTTCACAGGGCAGGTACCACTCATTCAAGAAATGGAAGACTGCTGCCGAGAAAACAGCTCCAGCAGCCAGCCAGCCAGCCAGCAAGCCACAAACAGCCCAAACAAACCGACTGGGGCAAGAAGGGAAAGCCTCAGCCATCTTCTGCCAGCCCTGGCAAGGAAGGACCAGGCCACCTATCCCACGCCGGCTGCGCCTGACTCTGCTTCTGCGTCGGGGCTTTCTGCCGCTCGGCTTCGCTCTTCTGGTAGCATGAGCTTCTGCTGAGGGCTGCTCCTGGTGGCTGGCGTGCTGTGCTGCTGGTGTTATATCGTCGCGCACTGCTTCTTGGTGCTGCGGTGCTTCTGCTGTGTGTTACTCTGCTGGCACTAGCTTGCTGGTGCTGGTGCTTCTGCTGCGGCTCCTTAGTCCTGCGGTGCTGGTGCGCCTTGCTCCTTCTCTGGTGCTGCCGGTCCTGCTGGTGCTCCTGGGTGCTCTGGCCTTGCTGGCGCTTGCTCCTAGCGTCACATGCAGGTGTCCATCCTGGTGCTGCTGGTGCTGCTGGTGCTGGCTTGTGTGTGAGGTGCTGGTGCTGCCCTGCTGCCTGAGGTCCCTTGGCTCCTGTCGCCTGGCTCCTCTGGCATGCTGGTGCTTTACTCTGCTGGCTGTTGGCTGGTGCTGCTGTTGCTGCTTGGTCCTGCTTTTGCTGCTACTGTTGTTGTTGCTGTTTCTTTTTTTACTGCAGACTGGTGGTGTGGTGTGGCCAGGGAGCAGCCCCTTCAACCTTAAAGCCCTCCTGATGAGGGCCCATATGGCCCTGCAGAGGGAGCAGAGTGCAGACGCGCATGAACAGGATGAGGAGGAATACTCAATCGAAGAGAAACATGGAGGATCGGAAGGTTGGATGGCTGAGGAGAACAAGATATCTATACTGGCGAAAGGACACAGGCTCGTTATCGAGACACCAAAGGAAGCGCTGCCTTGAGAGAGAAGGCGGTAGAAGCCTGGGCCTACACTTCGCGAGGTGGCTCCTCGGGTGGTGGGGACAGCACATGCCCCACCTGGTTATGGAAGCTGCCACCTCAATAATATCTGGCCAGGCCGCCGGTCAAGCTATGCATCGAGAGACCCTACGTGAATGGCCAAGTTTCAGCTTCTTGGAGCGGTGAGATCGCCACCGAGGAGCAGGCCCCTCTCACAACCCTCTCCTCTCAGGCAGCCTGCTGAGAGCCAGTATCCTCTTCTGGCCAAGAGTCAGCTCCTGTGTCCAGGCAGGTATCTGTGGAGCTTGCCACGATGGAGACCCCCCCCGACAGCTGTACTACCTAGTCCTAGGCGCGATGGAGGACCCTCTGAACAGTGGGAGCAAGGAGAGGCACTTTCACCACAGGCCACCGATCCACCCCCAGCTCCACCTCCACAGAAAAGGCAGAGAGCAGACGGAGGGCAGAGCCACACTGTCTGCTGGAGATTCAGGGACACCATCAGACAGCAGCCGTAGAAAATCTCCTCTCTCAGCTGTACACACGACCGTCACCTCCCAACCGCAAGCCCTTCCTCACCTACCGTCAACCAAAACCTCATGAACATGGCGGAAACCCAGTATCAGGTGTGAAGGACAGGACCACTCTATCTTCACAACCCTCCAGACCAAGATGAACCTGCTCCACCCCAGTCCAGGCCTGCTCTCCATCCCCAGGATGTCACTGCCCTTCCAAGGCTTCCACAGGTCCCACCTACCAAGGCTACGGATACCAGGAGCTCCAGCAGCCAGGCAGCCCTTCCCAGTCCAGGCGACAGGTACATCGAACACACCAGTGCCACCGATGCACTGATAGCACTGATTGCACTGTGCCACCCACGGCCACAGATGCCACCCACACCCAGGACCAAACGATGCCACCCACTGCCACAGCATGCCAACCCATGCCACAGATTGCCACCCACGCCACAGATGCCACCATGCCTCACCTCGCTCAGCTGCAGACCAGACATCCCCACTACACTGCGTCCTTCTCCACCCCCCAGCCACGCCCGTTACCCGCCTACAGAACATCTGTCATGTATGGGATGACACTCCATGTCAATGAGGAAGGGGCTCTCAACATCACGGGCTGAGCCAGCTCTCCCGAGAGCTTCTCTCAACACAGCCTCCCTGTTGTCTCTCGGGGCCAGGCCACCCAGATGCGCCTCAGACCAGCCACTCCAGCAGCAGCCACTCACCAGCACCTGGACCTTCACCCTCGAGACTGGGCAGCCTCGGAGTGACCAAGAAGAGTGCCATGAGATCTTGGCTACCTGTGACTTTATTTTTTCTCTTGGACACTTGAACTTGGTCATTTTTTTTTTACAGCTTGTTATTAATAAAGATTATCTTTGCTTCACACAACTTGCTTCATTTATTTTAGTCAATAAAGTCTTGTGTGGAAAACTTTTTAGAAATGGTTTAAGCCTTTGTCATGCTTGTGGATGGGTTAAGATCTAGCAGTGGGATGGCAGGGATGACCTTTGGATGGTAATAGTGTGGGTCATGGCAGGGGATAACTTTGGGACAGGTAAGGATAGCGTGGGATAGATAAAATCCAGTGCAAGCATGTTGACTGTATGGTCCACCTCCCACGGTGCCACACCTTTGGGCCCTTTTATTATCAAAACAATGTAATCATTGATCCACCACATGTCAACATACAAAACACAACTCTTTAGTAAATCCTGTTCATTGTTCGCCGCCCACCACCAGCAACATTACATGCGCAACAATCTCATCAGTGTTTATGCTGACAAGCCACAAGGAAGCATCCATAAAGCATCTCTCATCCTGTCTTGCCACTCCACTGCTCCAGCTGTGGGAGTTACACCAGTGTCTCAGGAGGTTGCGCTGCTTCTTCCCTTCAAGATGAAGCTCTTTGTGGGCCTTCGCACTCATGATGTATCTATCAGGTTGCCCTTGCCCTCCATTCCCTCAGGCTCCTGTCCCCATTGCCTTGTTGTGAGGGTCCACGAGCCTGTTCACTGCCCAACACTGGAGCGTGGTAGGGCGGTGCGCATGAAGATTGCTGCAGGATGCAGCAAGCTTTCCACGAGTTTCTACGGTCTCTGGGCGATGCTGACATGGTTGGTAGAAGTACCTGGAACCTGTTGGCCAGGATGCCAAAAAGGCGTTTCTCCACCACCCGTTGCCCTGGACACCTGTACTTGAAGATCCTTCTCTCCACAGGTGAGGCATCCAAGTGTAGGCGCTTCATGAGGTATGTCTGAGGGAGAAGGCCGTTCATCCCCACGATGAAAATAGGCACATCTTGTGTGTCGTTGGGCAGGGGGTCCTGGATCTGGGAAGCCCATGATGAAGGTTGCGCTTCCAGCCCCTCCTTGGAGGTGGACTGGCATTGTTATACCTGGGCATCTGAAGATGACCGCTTGCCTGAAGCTCGATGTACATGAACTTGTAGTCAGCATCGACCATGGTGAAGAGGATGCATGGCTGAAGAAAGCCTTGTAGTTGAAATAACGTGGACCCTCCACTTGGCTGGAGCTTTGCAGGCCACGTGCTTGCCATCTATAGGCTCCAACGGTTGAGGGAAGTTCCACTTCTGATACATTTGCTCTGCAACTTTCTATCCATCCTTGCTCAGTTTGGTGGAGCACTGGAGGAGGTCCTCCATGTTATTCTTCGATGATGGCGTGCACCACTTCTCTGACCAAAAATGCCGATGCTGATGTGTGGCACCTCCAGCCATAATGCATGCTCCTGTACGTGGTCCCTGCAGCCAGATGGCTGCAGGTGAGTGCCACCTTCAGCCAGGGTCCAGGCTGGGGCAGAAGTTGGTGCTCTGCGGTTGGTCAACCTGGGTCTCAGTCGCTCCACGAACATTCTGTCAAAAATGGCAGGAAGACATCCTCATGAAGTTCTGGAATGCACGAGGGTCTTCGTTCCTCAGCTCCACCATCAGCTTGTTGTACAGTCTCGTACTCTGCTCTTCTCCTGATCCATCTTCGGACCCAAACACTTCTTGGTGCCGCCTCCTTTTTCCCTCAAGTAGAACAGGTGAAAGAGCCTTAGTATTTGGCTTCGCAACTGTTGCAGAAT
This sequence comes from Laticauda laticaudata, assembly GCA_004320025.1. NCBI lineage: Eukaryota > Metazoa > Chordata > Lepidosauria > Squamata > Elapidae > Laticauda > Laticauda laticaudata. The sequence continues at coordinate 4,303 of BHFT01051843.1, forward strand.
GCATGGTGCGCTACCACAAAGGAGTGTGTTAGGATCCATTCGTGGACATGACTGGCATGCTGTGGAAGAGGACACGAGCCCAGATGAAGGCTGAAAAGGTCTGCACAGCAGGCTACTGAACTGAAAGCTGAGCTCAGAGTGAGTTCCTCCCCCTTTTATAGGAAAGATAGTTATTCCACTCCGGTGTCCCTTTGCATCCTCTAGGCATCCTGCAGACATCCTAAATATCTCGAGATAGGTCCCTCTGCGAACGTTTTTTCCGTTTTAATGCTTTGTATAGCGAGCTGCATCCCTCTTCATCCATTCTCCATCCGTTGCTATACATGCATGCTTTGTGTCCATTCCCAGTCCGTTCTCGCTTCCTCCCTGTGTCCGTTTTCCACGTGGAGCGGATGCGAGTTGCCGCGGATGCCTAGCGATCATGACTAGCAGACATAGACGGTACAGACGCGCTAACGGATGACGCACAGATCGATAGAACAGATGTTCCCCCGGTTTTATGCGTTGCCAGATTGCCAGAGACGGGACGCAGTTGAGGGGATACATTTTGCTGCTCAAAAAAGCTTATTGAGCAGCTCAAAACTTTTTGACGCGGCATGGAATCTCATCAGATCGACGGATGCGCTGGACGGTTAGCGAGGATGATAAAAACATATGCGTGAGTGACAGAACGGAGAAGCATCGCGTTAAACCAAACGGATGGCAAGTGTTTCTCTCCATTTTACATCCTCTTTCCATCCGTTGGTGCAGTGTGACATGGGCTTTAAATGCAGCCTTGAAGAAAATGTTATTGGAAAGATGCAGTTTGAGAAAATAATTTAGAAATTCTCGCATCAAATCAAAGCACAGCTACAGCTCGGAACATCCAAAAGAGCAGGATAAGTAAAAAAAATCTGTACCAGCTTACTTTTTACAGTGGAGCGAACATATACAGCAGAGGTCTCCAAACTCAGCATAGCTGGCTGAGGAGTTCTGGGAATTGAAGTCCACAAGTTTTAATGTTGCCAAGTTTGGGGAACCCTGATACATGATTTAAGAACATTTTCTATGGACACAAAATGAGGAATTAGGGGGTTTTCTGAGATCAATGGGAATTCCAAGCCAGGAACATCACTCATGTACTGAAGCAAAGTCCTTTCAGCTATTCTCTGAATTACTTCTGTTTTGTAGCCAGGGTGGGCTAGTTAATTTCATCAACGTGTACTTTATAGGAACACTAGTTGACTAATTCATTTTAAGAAGAGTGGCTGCAGACATGAGGGTTTGAGACTTCCTCACAGCTAAAACAGCAAGGCAGAATAGATGCTAAACCCAAGGACAGGATGATACAAAATCACCCACCAATTTTAGGCAAGCTGGTCACTGTCCCCAAACATGTTATCTAGTCGCAGTGTTCTTCTCCTTCGGGAACCATGATGTGAGTCTAGAAAGAAGGTCTTCTGTTTTTCTCAGAGAAAACAGTTTCATGCCAGAACACATGACCTCAGCTAATATAATAAGTTGGACATATTAAGTTGAACATATTCAAGCTTTGGTAAGCAAGTTCTCTGCACATGTTTAAGGTACCAAAAGCTTACAAATTATATTTTAATAGCCTTAAAGAAACCTGCAAATATCATCTTGCAGGCCCTTTCTGGGATCTTTGAGAAAACATGGAGGATGGCTCTATAACCAGAGGAAAAGAGTGGGGTAATTGTTCTTATCATCTTCAACATGAAAAAAAAGAGATGATGTAAGTCATTACAAACCAGGCACTTTGACATCAATACTAGATAGACATTTGGAACAGATTATTAAGAGGTAAATTTTTGAACATGTGGAAAAGAACCCACAGCTTGGCAGGAACCAGCATATATCACATGTATAAACTATAAATCATGTCCAACCAAACTGATTTCCTTTTTCGGACAAGGTGACCAATTTAGTTGATTGTGAGAATGCTGTAAACATGATTCAGTGAAATATTTAACAGAGTCTTCCATGTGATTCTGTAAAGAAGATGATAAAGATAGATTGCTACCACTCAATGGATACAAAGCTAATCGAAGAATCATGATCATAAATGAACATGCCAATATATTACTCCTTCAGAGCCACTGATAAACACCTGAACCAAGACTTTCAAACTACCAATGTCTCTGAACTCAAGTAAGCCTCCTTAATAGCTTGAATAAGCATTTGTAGATGTTGACTCATGATTTACTTGAAATCAGCACTTGTATTTTTAAATGGGAATTACCACAAAGGCTGCCTTGTGCTTACTTCTGTTTTATTAACTGGGTACTGTCACCGTAAGCAGAAAATGTAACTCTTATTATAAAAAATAATAATATTGGCATTTGGCATCATTATTATACAACTATATAAAGGTTATTTGTACTGTTGTTAAATTGGCAGAAGTTTGTGGTCGTTCCTCAGCACTGTTCAAATAAACTTGGCTCAAGCAGATTGTCTGGTCTCCCCTCATAAATTGAGTCATGGGGAATTTTCCTTTTCAACTCCAATTCAAGACAGAGGAAAATGTCAAGTGGAATGCCAAAGGTCTCCATTCAAGCTCCAGTGCTTTATTAATGGCTTGGAGGAGGGTTTAGAACATATTTCTAGATTTGCAGGTGACATAATGATGAGGGGGATAGCAAACACCTTACAGAGGATAGAATAAAGATTCAGGAGGATCTTGATAAGCTGGAACGCTGAGTAAACACTAGCAAGTTAAATTTCCACAAAGACAAATGCTAAGCTCCATATCTGGATAGAGAACACTTCTCACCCACCGCACCCCCAAAATGTGTGTAGGGGAGGTAGGGAGCATTCTTGAGCAATACTTGTGAAAAGAATCTAGTTATCTTAATGGATCACAGGCTGAATAAGAGTCAATAGGGTACTGGCACTACAAAACAAGCAAAGTGTCAACCTTGAAATGAGCCTGGCTGAGGCCATCTTTGAGGCAGGGGTGGGATTCTACCGGGTCAGATCAGTTCTATAGAACCAGTTGTTATGATTCTGTGCAGTTTGGAGAACCAGCAAATCATGCCTCTGGCTGGCCCCATCCCTCTCTGCCCACTTGTCTCCACGCCACCCAGTCACTCCTTATCATATATGTGTGTGGCATTGCGCATGTCCAACATCACTCACTGCATTCACCCTGCCCAGTCACTCCTTAAGGTATTTTTTTTCCGTCCCAACAATCAGCTGTTCCAATGATCAGCTGTGCAAGGATCCCCCTTGTTGTCTGACTGTTTTGCCCAGGAGGCTTCCCTGAGGCCCAGGAAGGCAAAAAATGGAGTGCAGGGTGGGGTGGGTGCTGTGCCCCCCCACACACTCTATTTTTTTCCTTCCTGGGCCCCAGGGAAGCTTCCTGGGAGCAAAAACACTCCCCAGGAGGCAGAGGGGGGAACTTGCCCCAATTGCTCCACACGCCTCGCCTGGCCACTGGGCTGCTTCTTTCCTTCTTCTGCTTTTGGCTGCATGCAAGGAAAGCAGCAAAAGTTTCTTTCTCTCCCCCAAACTCTGCCAGAAATGAGTCTTTGGGACCCTACAAGGCATCCTGCTCCAAGAGGTTGCACCAGTGTGAAAAGTCTCACAAAGACTCATTTCTGGTAGAATTTGGGGGAGAGAAAGAAAAACTTCTGCTGCTTCTGCTGCTTTCTTTGCATGAAGCCAAAGTCTCTCTCTCTCCCTCTGAGAGCGGAGCTGGAGACGGTATCCTGCAATTCCAAATAAAGAATGATTGATCGGTAGGAAAATGGGGTAGGGATTTTCCTGCAGACTTTTTGGGGGATTTCCCCAGGGTCTCTAGTCCGCGGGATTTAAAATTATGCATTTGGTGACCCCTGTTCTAGAATATAGGTAGTTCTCAACTTACAACCACAATTGGGACTGTAAAATTTGTTAATACATAGTGCAGGCATTAAGCAAGGCATCTGTGACTTCTTTTGCCATGGTTGTTGAGCATATCACTACAGTCATTCAGTGAGACATTACATGATCGCAATTTGCCACCTTGCCTTCTGGCTTTTCCATTGATTTTCCTTGTTGGAAGCTATCTGGGAAATCACAAATGCAAAGGTTGTAAGTGCAAGAATCTAGCCAAAGTTATTTTTTCCATGCCATCATAACTTCAAACTATCACTAAATGAATAATTGTAAATTGAGTATTACCTGGACTGCTTTCAATTCTGGGCACCACATTTCAGGAAGGGCATCCACAAACTGAAGAGAGTAAGATGGTTAAAAACCCTCAGAAGAAAATCTGGCAAGGAATGGTTTTGAGGTACTGGGTATGTTTAACCAGAAAAGGAGAAGACAGAAGGGATGACATGATTGCTCTTTTTGAGTATCTGAACATCTGTTCAGTATAAGATGGTTCACAGCTGTCCAGAGCTGTTCCAGAAGACAAGAGAAAAACCGTAGATAGGACAGCCTCAGGAGGTGAATTCTCCTCCATAGATATTCCTAAACAGAGATTAAGTAGGAATGCTACACTAGTGGAGCTTTGAACTTTGAACTGGGCAGAAGGTAGGAATAGATGACCTACCGAGTCAAATCCAATATGTACAGTTTCAGATTTCACGAGTCTTTAATTCTTCTGAAAGACAAAGATTAGGGACAGCTGGTTTAAATCAAGTTATAGTCCCAAATTCAACAGCTGCTGACGTACGTACCGTTACTAATAGCCTAGATCTCTCAAAATAAGTTTAAGAGCCCCAGAAAAGCTTGTTCTTCATGTTTTCCTGTTAAGTGCTTCAGGCCTTATGGATGAAACTAGGAGAGGTGATGAAAATGCTTGATGGGAGGTAAATGGAAATGTTTGGCTGGGTCTCACAAACTAGTCACTGGGAAAGGCTCAGTCAGAGACAAATGCTACAGTGGGATAAAAGATCAGATTTCAGCTAACAACTAATGAAGAAGGAGCTTCTTTAGGTTTGCTTAGTTCACAAAAACTGCTTCTGCAAAATTTTTAGTGAGGCAGCAATTGAAAGCTCTTCTGTCCTGATAGAACCTAGCCAGTTTTGTAATATTTAGAGGTTCAACTTGTCAAAAGTAACACTTCTCTTGACTTTGTCTGTTTACACTCAAGACTCTTCTGTCTGGAATTCAACAAAGAATGTCCCTTAAGTGGGATTTCTCTCAGGCTTCCCTGTGCTACCTGGTTAGAGTCAGTCTTCACCAAGCAGAAATAAACATTATTGAAGATATTTTTATCTGCTAAGAAAGTTGACAGAGTACAAAGATAAGGGGTAATTCCCAATCAATATACGACAGTAGTGAGTCATCTACTCTGCATTTTGTTAAATATAATATCAGGTAAATGAATCAGCTTATTGATGTAGAGCAATTTGTAACTGCATTTAAAGAATAGGTGTCCCAGGACCTCAAATTAGTCAGCCTCAATTCAGCCTAAATGTGAACTTAGTTCACATGGCTGATGTCTGGCTCAGTGAATTACACCAAACCCACAGAACAGGATAGTTGTAAATCACAGCTAAGTACAGGTAACTGTGTCCTATTTACACAATGGTCCATGTCTTGCATTCCTGTTCCATGAAAATGGAGAAAAGTATTTGTTTTTCTAATAATTGCATCAACAAGTTGAACAAAGGAAAATTTTGGGATTTTAGGGCTAAAATTATATTGGGATGTTATCTATATACAGGAAGTCTTTGACTTATGACCTCAATTGAGCTCCAAATTTATAATTGCTAAGTGAGAAATTTGTGAAGTGAATTTTGCCCTATTTTATGACCTTTCTTGCCAAAGTTGTTAAGTGAAGCATTGCAGTTGTTAAAGCCCCGTCACACTGCACCAACGGATGGAAACAGAATGTAAAATGGAGAAAAACACTTACCATCCATTGGTTAATGCGATGCATCTGTTCTGTACTCACTGCGTCCATTTTGCTTCCTCTCTATCCATCCAGCATCTGTCTATTGATGTTTCATCCACTCAGAGGGTTTTGAGCTGCTCAAAACTTTTGCGTGGAAAATGTATCCATGTGTCGTTCTGTCATCTTCTAGGATCCGTAGGATCATGCTTCTGTTATCTGCGTTACGCATCGGCTATATCCGCATAGGCATCCGAACGCAGTCCGGCAACTCAATACGCGGTCCAGCCGGTAAACGGACCGTAGGGGAGGAAGCGGAACGGACGCAGAACAGATGCAGAACGGATGCAGAACGGATGGAGAAAGGATGAAAGTGGTGCAGCTCACAATGAGAAGCATTTAAAATGGGAAAAAAAAGTTCGCAGAGGGGACCTATCTCGGTATATTAAGGATGTTTAGAGGATGCCTAGAGGATGCAAAGGGACACATAGTGGGAAAACCTATACTGCCTATAAAAAATGGGGAGCAACTCATCTGGATCTCACTTTCGACCAACAGCCCAGCTGTGCAGACCTCTGCAGCCTTCCATCTGACTCTTCCTCTTCCACAGCATCCAGTAATGTCCACCAGGATCGTAACAAATCCTTTTGCAGCCACCATTGTTCTGCAACAGTGCGAAGCATCTACAGGCTCTGTGAACTTCTACTACGGAAAGAAAAAGAGGCGGCCAAGAAGTGTCTGGGTCCGAAGATGGATCGGGAGAGAAGAGCAGAAGTACGGACTGTACAACAAAGCTGATAGTGGAGCTCAGGAACGAAGACACTCGTGCATTCCAAAACTTCATGAGGTGCCTCCAGCCATGTTTGACGAAGTTGTTGCAGCGGCTGACACCCAGGTTGACCAAGGCAAACAACAATTTCCAGCCCAGCCTGGAACCTGGGGCTCAAGGTGGCACTCACTCTGTGCCACCTGGCCTCAGGGACCACGTACAGGAGCATGCAGTACGGGCTGGAGGGTGCCACACACACCATCAGCAATTTGGTCAGAGAAGTGGTGCAGGCCATCATCGAAGAATACATAGGGAGCTCCTCCAGTGCCCACCACTGAAGAAGGATAGAAGAAGTTGCAGGCAGTGGTATCAGAGGTGAAACTTCCCCCACACCATTGGAGCCATAGATGGCAAGCACTGGGCCTGTAAAGCTCCAGCCAAGTCAGGGTCCACTTATTCAACTACAAGGGCTTCTTTCAGCATCATCCTCTTCACCATGGTCGATTGCTGACTACAGTTCATGTACATCGATGCTTCAGCAACGGCTCAGCTTAGATGCCCAGGTTACAACGCCAGTGACCTCAAGGAGGGGCTGGAACACACCTCATCGTGTGGCTTCCCAGATCCAGACCCATGCCCAACGACACGCAAGATGTGCCCTACTTCTCGTGGGGGATGACGCCTTCTCCCTCAGAACCTACCCTCATGAAAGCCCTACACCTCCAGATGCCTCAAAACCGTGGAGAGAGGATCTTCAATGTACAGGCTGTCCAGGGCAAGGAGTGGTGAGAGAACGCCTTTGGCATCCTGGCCAACAGGTTCCAGGTACTTCTCAGCACCATGTAGCATCACCCACAGACCGTGAGGAGGATCGTGGAAGCTTGCTGCATCCTGGCACAATCTCATGCGCACCCGCTACCCAGTGTTGCAGAACAGGCTCGTGCACCTCCAACAAGGCAATGGGGACATGGAGCCTGGGGAATGGAGCAAGGGCAAAACTGATTGACACTGAGGATGTGCAAGGCCCCAACAGAGCCTCACGTGAAGGGAAGAAGCAGTGCAACCTTCTGAAACACTGTGTGCAACTCCCCAGCTGGAGCAGTGAAGTGGCAAGACAGGATGGTAGATGATTAATGGATGCTTCCTTCAGCCTGTCTTATCACACGGATGAGTTGGGCCATGTATGTTGGGTGGGCCTACAATGAACAGGGCATTTTAATAAAGAGTTGTGTTTATGTTGAAATGTGTGGATCAATGATTAAATTGTTATTGATAAATTAAAGGGCCATAGTGTTGGCACCTGGGAGGGTGGACCATACAGTCCCACTATGCTTGCATTGGAGGTTTATCTATCCCACAGCTATTACCCATCCCAAATGTATCCCTGCATCCCACTGCTATCTTAACCCATCCCAAAGCTTGCAAAGGCTTAAACCATTTCTAAAAGTTTCCACCAAGACTTTATTAAAAAAGAAATGAAGCAAGTATGTGAATCAAAAATAGACTTTATTAATAACAAGCTATAAAGAAAAATGACCCAAGTCAAGTGTCCAAATAAGGTACACAGGTAGCCAGCCAGCCAGTCTCTGGCACTCCTCTTTGGTCACTCGGAGGTGTGCTCAGTCTAGGGGGTGAGGGTCCAGGTGTGTGGAGGTGGCTGGTGCTGGAGTGCTTGTCTGAAGCGCCATTGGGGTGCAGCATCAGCAGAGTAAGCACCAGCAGAAGCACCACCGCCAGAAGCAGCATCATCAGCTCCTCCAGAACAGAAGCAGCAGAAGCTCCAGCCCAGAAGAGGCAAGCCCGTGCTACAGAAAGCCCAGCAGGAAGCAGAGTGAGGGCCAGGGGTGGGATTGTGACCCTGTCCCTCTTGCCAGGGTGCAGCAGATGGCTGAGGCTTTCTGTTCTTCCCCATGTTGTGGGGTGCTGGCTGGCAGCGAAGGCGAGCAGGACAAGGTGGCAGGAAGGCTGGCACAAGGCTGGAGGCGGCCAGTGCACCAAGGCTGGCAGGCAGGCATGCACCAGGCTGGCGGCAGGCAGGCACCAAGGCTTGCAGGAAGGCTGGCAGGAGGCAGGCAGGACACCAAGGGGCAGGAAGGCTGGCAGGAAGGCTGGCAGGCAGGCAGGCCCAAGGCTGGCAGGAAGGCTGGCAGGAAATCTGGCAGGCAGGCAGGCACCAAGCTGGCAGGCAGGCTGGCAGGCAGGCAGGCGCCAAGGCTGTGGCAGCAGGTGAACCCAAGGCTGGCACAAGGCTTGCAGGAGCTTGCAGGAAGGCTGGCAGGCAGGCACCAAGGCTGGCAGGAAGGCTGGCACAAGGGTGGCAGGCAGACTGGCACCAAGGCTGGCAGGAAGGCAGGTGGAAGCAGGCACAAGGCTGCAGGAAGGCTGGCCAAGCTGGCGGCAGACTGGCACCAAGCTGGCAGGAAGGCAGGCACAAGGCTGCAGGGAAGGCTGGCAGAAGGCTGGCAGGAGGATGGCAGGCAGGCAGCACCAAGGCTGGCAGGAAGGCTGGAGGACTGGCTTGGGAAGGAGGCTGGCGGAAGCAGGTTGGAAGCAGGCTGCAGCAAGGTTGGCGGCAGGTGCAGAAGGCTAGTGCAAGGCTGGCAGGGAGGGCTGGCAGCAAGGCTGGCAGGGGGCTGGCAGCAAGGCTTGCAGGCAGGCATGCAGGCAGGGCAGGCAAGGCAGTCAATGTGTCGGCAGCAGGTCTTTCCCTTGAATGGGACCTGTTCTGAGCTGTCTTCCTTTATATCCGCAGGGCTTACACAATGCACTCTCCCTGCATGCGCAATTAACGCTCCGGATCTGTTAGCTTCCGCTGTGCATCCGCTTCATCCGCTGTGCATCCGCTTGCATTCGCTTCATCCGTTCCCGCGTCTGCTGTGCATCCACTTCATTCCGTTCCACATCCGCTTTGCTGAGGGTCCCCGGAAGCCTTGCAGATGTGCCATCCGCTCTCATCCGCTTCCATCTGCTGGGCTTCCGTTCCGCATTACCGCTTTCTATCCGCTCCTTAGCGTCTCCCCGCCCTCCGTTCTTTCCATGTAGTCTGCTCTGGTTATGCAAATATTTTCCCCTTTTGAGAGCGGATAACACGAATGGAACATTTTTCTCGTCCGCTGTGTCCTTTTTACAAACGTTTTGCATCCGTTGGGCAGTGTGACAGGGCCTTAAGTTAGCAACACGGTTGTTGAGTAAATCAGGCTTCCCCGTTGACTTTGCTTGTCAAAAGGTCACAAAAGTTGATTCACTCCACTGTCATAAATATGAGTCAGTTGTCAGGCATCCAATTTTTGATCATATGACCATGGGAATGCCACAACAGTCATTAAGTATGAAAACAGTCATAAGTCACTTTTTTCAGTGCCGTGATAACTTTGAACAGTCACCAAATAAATCATTGTTAGTTGAGGACTACCTATAGTTGCAATTAAACTTTCTATTTAAAAGTTCAAAAATACTTCTGAAGTGAGGAAAGAATCCAGAACTCACCCCATTTCCACAATGGTAGAAATGAAGAGCAAAAATATCAAGAGGAGCCTGGTAACGTATTTTCAACACTTGCTATAAGATGGAAGTTTTCCTGAGCTCTAGTTCAGTTCATTGGATAGTGTAGTAGACTGAAGTAAGATTTAAAGGCAGGAGGGAGGGGAAGTTATGTAGGTGCAGATTACATGTGAGACAGATTAACAGAACCTTGTCAGTTAACAATTGTTATGCATTAAAAACTCATTGTGAAATCTTTTGATGTATGTGAGTTTAACAACCAAGTGAAAGTCCCAGTTTTCCAAAACAATCACTTGAGATCTGCTGAATGAAGGGCTTTGATATTGCTTTGTCTTTGGTTTGAGTCCTAAGATCAAAGCTTGTCTTGTATTTGTCCTACATAAAATCCAGTTGGACATTGTTCGCTGGCAATGGCATATATAATACATTAAAGGAAAACCGTATCATGTTGCCTATAATCATTTTTGTATACTTGTTGGGGCCCATGATATTGCTCTCAGTATAGCTGCAACTCAGTAAACATCTGAGTTTGTTGCTGATTCTGTTTTCCATATTAGTGATACTGCCTTGTTGTTTCTCATTGTTTGTGTGAATCTGCTCCAGGTTGGTTGGCAGTCTGTATGCAAATTTAGGCTTGTCACCCAATGCCTTAGAAAGCATGGTGTCATTGTCTAAGATTGGCTGTGGCATATCAATAATGCATCTGAGTGGCTTAAATTGTGGGATTTGTGTTACCATGGACTCACACAGCCCTCCTCCTCCATTGGCTGCAATAGAAGCTTCTCTCTTAAGGCTCAATCGCAAACTCAGAGAAAAGCAATTTTAATTGGGATCATCCTAAGATGAAGGGGAAGGGCTGTGTTCTTCTTTGTCAAATATTAAATGAGTGGTTTTGCTATTAGCCAGAGGGACATGGTGGCTCAGTGGCTAAGACACTGAGCTTGTCAATCAAAAAGATTGGCATTTTGGCGGTTCAAATTCCTAGCGCCATGTAATGGAGTGAGCTCCCATTACTTGTTCCAGCTTCTGCCAACCTAGCAGTTTGAAAGCATGTAAAAATGCAAATAGAAAAATAGGGGCCATTTTGGTGGGAAGGTAACAGCATTCCGTGCACCTTCGGAATTTTGTCATGTCGGCCACATGACCATGGAGACATCTTCAGACAGCACTGGCTCTTTGGCTTTGTAACAGAAATGAGGAACACCCCCTAGAGCCGAAAATGACTAGCACATATATGTGAGGGGAACCTTTGCCTTACTGTTAACTATCATCCAGCTGGCCTTAGGTATGTATAGGACACAGACAGATTCAAACAGAAATGCAGAAATGAGTTTAAAAACAAAGTATCTCAGAATTGAATCAAAGTAAAATCACTCATCAGCACTTTTTGATTTGACTCATAAGAAAGATGGTTAAAAATGACAAAGGGATTTTCATGATCATTTGGCTGATCATTTATAAGTAGCAAGAGGGAGTCTAATCTCTGATGACCAACATTAGTACTGAACCAGGATGGCAATTATTCACTTAATTAGCATGGAGTGCAATAAAGGTGCCACCTTGTGTGTGTGAACCAACTGGTGACTTCTGAGGATTTTATGTGTGTAAAATAAAGTGAGAAAGACTCATTAAGCAGCCCATGCAGTCATACCTGGGAGCTATTGAAAATGCCCCAAAGTGTGGATTGCTTCCTTATTCTTCTCTGCCTGGCCACCTTCTCTTCTCTGACAATAGAAATTACAGCTGAAGTTTGCAGCTACTTGAAGTGTGCCTTATTGGATCAGAGACATCTAGTTTTAGGTCTCTATTTTCAGAGAGAGGGAGAGAAGGAAAGGAAGAACCTTTGTGGAGTGTGCACAACCAATACTCATTTTAACCAAACACACCTGATTGAATCAATCAAGACTGGTGGGGTTCATAGAACATAAAACAAGAAAATCATCTTTGTTTAAGTGTGATGTAGAATTCAGCCACACAGACACAATCTTATTATTTGAGTCTGGATCAACCATTGTGTTTTAACAGCATTCACTTTATAAGGTTAATATGAGGATAACATAATTATTAGCAGTAGCAATAGCTCTTAGACTTATATATACCGCTTCACAATGCTTTACAGCCCTCTCTAAGTAGTTTATAGAGTCAGTATGTTGCCCCCAACAATCTGGGTCCTCAATTTACTGATCTCGGGAGGATGGAAGACTAAGTCAACTTTAAACCAGTCAGGACTGAACTGCTGGCAGTTGGCAGAGTTAACCTGCAATACTGCATTCTAACCATGACTCTTAATACTCCATCCATGTTACCAGTATTCTTCACAAAAATCATAATGAGCAATCCTAACCTTAAATCCAAGCTAGATGAACATCCTATTCCAAGAATCTCATACATAGTCGGAGCATGAGGGCAATTCCAAAGTACTTCTCATTCAACAAACAGGGCTGGAAGTTTCTGTAACAAGAACCCAATTACAAGCGAAGTGGACCTTCAAGAATCTCTTTTGATCTGTTAAAATCGTTAAGCTTATCCTCCAGGAATTACCACCTACAATCACCATCCTTCCTTCTAAGATACTATCTGTTCTGTATGCAAATAACCGGCTTCAAATANCTATCTTTCCAAAGTGTTCGTTCAAAAATAAAGAGGATAGAATGCTCTTTAAAATCACCATTGTAATTTCTGAAATTTTACCCTGGAAAGTTGATACCTTATGGGCCAGTTTGGAGAACGTTCACCTGGGGAGACTTCTGAAATGAACTTGGCTTGTCTGCTTTCCAGGACTTCTCCTACAGTGCAGTTGGTGGTAAGGGCCCTTAGCAGAGGGAGGAAGGGACCCTAATCAACAGCCTTAAAGGATGCTCAGTATCTGTCCTCCTTTTATTCTCTTCAGGAATCAGTTCCTCAGTGAATGCACTGTAAACTTCAGAGACATCTCAATTAGCATCTTCTGGGCACATTATGGCATGATTTAAAAAAGAACACATGCAAGGATCAAGAATGGTCCTAAATTCTGGAAGAAACTTTTTCTAGCTGCTTTCCCCGAGGGACTTTACTTGCACTAGACTTTTTTTAAATCATTTAAAGCATGTTATTAGATTCTAGAATAAAGTACAAAAATACAAAAGCAAATAGGACACGGTGGGGAGGAGAAGGGGAAAGAAAAGGGAGAAGGGAAGGGAGATGGGGAAAAAAAAAAGGCGTTCACTTCAGACTTCCTCTGTTGGAGTAGAATAAGGCATTAACATCGAACCTCAACTTTTTACTTTTCCATAATAATGTAAACCAGCCATTTCTATAACAACAGATCAATCTAATCAGTAAAACTCAAAATCAAAGTTCCACACTTTCTTTCCCCACCTCAAGCACAAAGTCCAGAAGCGTCTCCATGTGGCAAGAAAGGTACTTATATTCTTTTCTTTGATCAAGGGTCAATTTAGCCACCTCTGCCAACTCCATCAGCTTCCGTAGCCGAAATGTTCTCCCATTTTTGCGCGTACAGTCGTCTTGCTGCCGCCGAATTAGAACGGGACATTCTTGCGCGAAACTTTTGACTGGGGATTATGGGAGTTCAAGTCCAATACCCACGAAAGACGTTAAGTGAAGGGAAAACTGCTCAAATCTCCAGACGCGGAAGAGGAGGGGGAGAGGCGGAGAGGTCGTTCTTTCTTTCTGATTTCTGAACCAAAAACCCTCTATGAAGATTGCGATTTTCTAAGTATTGCCGAAAGTTAGAGAGGGGCGAGTTTCACTCAGCTTGGCGCGAGTCTTCTGTTCGCTTTTCCACGTTCCGGCTTTCTTTCCCTCCCTCCCTCCCTCTCTCTCTTCTCATAAACGCGGTTAGCAGGACTGCGGTATCCGAACTATTGCGATATGGGGCCGCATAAAGGCAGCGCGAAGGACAGTCTTGCTCCTGAGTAAAAGGGGAGGGGGAATACTCATCTGGTAGACGATGACTAACTTTGGAAGCAGTCCGGACCAGGGTTGACCAGTTCCTCTCCCACCCCGTCCCGGGGCGGGGGGTTCATACCTTTTTCTGCCAACCGAAGCTTTCGTGGTCGGGGGGGGGGGGG
>BHFT01051844.1:0-20387 GCA_004320025.1 Laticauda laticaudata
ACGGATGCATCGCGTTAACCAACAGATGGCAAGTGTTTCTCTCCGTTTTACATCCTCTTTCCATCCGTTGGTGCAGTATGACATGGGCTTTAATCTTTGTACTGTATATTTGCATACAAATGATTAAAGTGGAAAGTACTTCATTGCTTTAGAAAGCATTCAGTCTGCTTGATAGCTTGCGATAAATTCAAGCAAAGTAAATTGATATAAGGCTAAATACACTAAGAGCTATTATAATCAGTTTTTCATATCTGTGACTAAAATATGAAAAAAATCAAGGTTATTAGAACAAGACCAACACACATTCACTTGAAATGATAATACATACCTATTGACATTGACTGTCATTGTGATATGATCACACCATATATTATAGTCAATGAAAAACTAAGTGTAATATTAAAATAGGAATCCCCATCACATGAACTCAGTAAGGATTTTTAAAATCAACAAACAAGTTTAGGAATTACATTATTTTACAGTTGTTGCTCATTTAGAAATAGCCCATAGCTATGAATATTAATTTGCCAATGACTAAATACACAGAGCAACCATACCTTTGACTTCTTTATCATGACATTCTTTCAGTTTGGACCACAGTTCCTTGAAACAGTCAGCTGCAGGTTCTGTAGAGTTGGGACTTCCACAATTTCCCCCAGAAGCACTCATTTTAACTGTTTATAGTTTTTCAATTTTTTCTGAATTCTTGATGTTTGGTTGTTCTTCAGGTTCACATTACAGTTAGGGAGCAGTTTTTTCCCCAGACAACTGAATTCCTACAATGACAGATGCAATGTTTACAATATAGATATTAAATGACAGTTATTGTAGTCAATCTATATCATTATGTTTAGATGTTGATTAATCATTTAAAAAAAATAACAGAGGCCATTAGGAAGCTGACTTTTTATTCTCCTCAAAAGACAAATTTTTCCTGTGAAAATAAACAGAAGCCAAAATTGGCTGTTGCAAGAAGAAACATAAGAGAATTGAGATTTTACAAATTATTATGCTGTAATGAAATTAATTATATTATTCTGCTAACTATAGATTACATCTTTCCAAATGCATTGCAGATAATCCTTTTTTAATGATTGTCTAGCTTAGAGACGGATCACTATTATAATGGTGATCAGTCTTCACATTTACAACCTTTGCAGTCTGGAAAGGAAAGGAAAGCTGAATTAAGATCATAAGCGTAGTCACGATTTCACTTAGTGACTGTTTAATTTAACAACCAAGTTGCCAGTTCCAATTGTGATTGATAAACAAAGATTACCTGTTGATGAAAACATTAAGTGATATACAAAGCTAGGCACAATAGTGAAGGAGACTGAAAATAATGAACTCACAGAGAAATTAAATGCAGAAAAGTATGCTGGTGACTAACGTCCAGGAGGCATAGCACAAATTAAGAGTAGAATTTCAAGGCAACTGGAAAATATACAGTACTTTTACAATGCTTACGTACTTGTACTGGTTAATTCTCATTATTTCCTAGATTCGAATGCCTTAAGATTGGATTGGGCAACTTGCAACCTGTTGATTACATGCCGTTCTTGGCTCTAAAACTGCAATCTGTGTTACCTTGTAAGGTAAGTAGCTTGTAAGCAAGTAGCTGGTTGGAAGATCATACTTTATTACAAAACTTTATTACAAAAAGAAAGAAATGTAAGCATGCCAGGGAGCACATGGGAAAGTCTTCACTTTGACCACTGAGGCAGTCTTTGTTCTCAAAGGTGTGTCCGTCCTGATAATGCAGTACCCGAGCTAAGCACGCAACGGTTAATTCTTGAATCGTTTCAGCCGAATCCCCAACCAACGCTCAAGTGACTGTTCCAGTAATATCTTCTTCCTTTTGCCATTTACCACAAGATTTGATGCCTTCCATAAACATCCGACGGAGGTAATTTGGCCTCCAGGGGGAACTCTAAGCGTAGCGGCGTCGCTTCAATTTATGCCCGCCACGCAGCGGTTAAAGACTTCGCCAGACGGCCCGACACAACGGACACGCCTCCTAACAGGGCAGACTTACTCCGGAGTTTGAAAAGGGCGGCTTTTTCAAAAAGGCCCAAGGGAAAACGGTGACATTAGACTCTCACGGAAAGGAAAACCTGCGTTTGGGCGGCCAGAAAGAGGCGAAGCGGAGCCCTTTGATTTTTAGCAAGGGAGGTGCGTGGGCGCTGAGCGGAGTGAGGGGGGGGAGCGTTTTGCCTCAGACGGGAAAACCCCTGTGCGAAGTGCTCCCTGCGACCGCGAACAATGGCGAAGCGGCAAGGGAAAGAATCTGTTTCCTGAAGGACGAAGGCAGCGGCCGCTCCTGGCTGCCCAAAAAGGCGCGCGTTTTTTGGGGCAGCTAAGAGCGCTGCTGGCGCGCGGTTACCTGGCGGCGCGAGTTCTTTTCATCGAGCGGCAGGACCGGGAGGACGAGCGAAGAAAGATGCTTCTCTTTTTTTCCAGCCCGCCAAGCCCCGGTGTTGCTCGTTCTTGGCCCGCCCGCCTGCGGCGGGAGAGCCAACGTTTGAGTCGCGGGGCTTCCGGAAGAGCCGAGCTGCCCCTGCTGGCCGGCGGGTGTTTTGGCGGCTTGAAAAAGGAGAGGATTTTCCCCCCCCCCCCTCCCCTCTTTTCAACATTGTCAGGAAGAAATCCAGCCTTCAATTGGAGCCGCGGGAGGAAGAGGCGAAGAAGAAAGGAGAGCGAGTCACGGGGCGCGTGCAGAGTTCTCTGTCCACCCCTCGCCCAGGAATGGCTGCGGAGAGCACATCTTTTGAGCAGATCTCGCCTAAGCGATCCAGTCCGTTTCAGCCTGAGGAGCAAATGGGAGCTTCTGAGCTCTGAACGCCCGCTAGAGGCCTTTTGTTTGCAGAATTAGTGCGTTTTAATATCGCATCAGATCTTCAAATTCGGCCTTGCTTTTAGGACCAGATAGTTATTTCTGTTTTACAAAAAAAAAGAAAAGAAAAGAAACGGGCCTGAAATGACTGTTTAACTCAAGGAAGTGGAAGATCAGAAGATATGGAGAGACTTGGCCCATAGAATTGCTAAAGGTCGGACAAGACTAAATGGATATTATCATCATCAGGCCTAGGCTAGTAAATCAGTAGTATCAATTGTCCACAAAATAAATAAATCTCTCCAGAGATTTTGTGCAGAAACATAGAGGAGAAGGCAAAACTATCAAGGAAAGAGAGGAGATAAAATAGGGGAAGAATGTAGGTTTTACTGGCAAAAAAATACTGGCTACAAAACATGCTAAAGGAATACTGTACAATATTGGGCTTAACTGCCCTCCAAACATACTTTTTGATGCTATTCTTTAATTCTGCCCTTCAGCACATCAGTTCCAAGTAACGAATACATTCAAAGGCTTAGCCTTGAAATTAATAGGCTTGAAATTAAACAGAAAGATCAAATTGTCAGTTCTTAGAAACTGAACTGTTCTAATTTGCCTAAAAATGAGTTTTCCTTGCTCTAGGCTATAAGAGAATAAGCTGTTTTCAGGCCTGAGTATAATAATGTGCTAAGTGCTGAACATAAGCCTATTTGAAAAGTCTCAAGTAGAGGAGACCTTAAGGCATGTCCAAAGTGCATTTGGGGATAGGATGAAGAACACCTTTATTGTACTACAAGAGTTCTTCCATCCATCAACCAGAAATCTAGAGAAAATTTTGGAGATTTGTAAGAATTTACCCACTACCTCCATTACTTTGGCGGGTACAGTGCAAAAAAGGAAACATGGGATATTTATTCTTGTCTCTTAATTTTAATTATAATGCATTAGTAGTTTATCATGCTCAGATATTTTTACATATAATATATGAGTTATTCCATCAATATAAACTGCTGGATTGGACCAAAGATTTATCTAGTTTAAATTTTATTTACTAGAATGGTCAGATTCTCTATAAGCTTTTGGTGAGACAAGAGCAAAACCGGCCTCTTCTGCTAATGTTCTGCAGTTTCTGGTCAATAAAATTACAGGTCCTCAACTTAGTACTACAAGTTAGATCAGAAAAGCTGTTGTTAAGTGAATTGTGCCTGATTTTATTACTTTTTTGCCATGATTGTTAAGCAGATCACTGCAGATGTTAAGTGAACGTGCAATTGTTAAGTAAATGACAATCCTATAATCTCAGGATGTTGCAACTATGCTGGTTGCCAAGCACCCAGAATTTGATCACATGACTCTGGGATGCTTTAACATAAGTGCAAGGTTGTAAATAACTTTTTTCAGGGCTGTAACTTTGGGGACTTAAACGAATGGTTGTAAGTTGAGGACTATTTATATAACTAACTAGATACCATAGATAATAGCTATTGGTAGCTGTATGCCCCGTGAATTTTACAGCCATCTTAAACTGGTAACTATAAGTGGTAGTAAGTTACTATGCACACGATATACCATATCAAGAAGTACTTTCATTTTCCGATCCCGAATCTTATGTTTCAGTATAGTATTTGGCTTTATTCACTGCCCCCAAATCTAGAATTCTGATACCTAAAAAGTTGATAAGACAGTTTACCTTATCAATTTGCTCACAATAAAACAATATAATTTCTCTGGTCTACATACACAATATGTAAACCATACTGTCAATGAAATTTGGTTGGTCACACCTCTCCTCAAGTCTTTTGCTTCTGTCCCTCTAAGCCAGGAGTGTCAAACTTGCCACGACACATTTTCATCATATGACGTATCGCAACTTCCCTTCACTTCACTGGCGTAGCCAGTGCGTGACGCATCCAGCCTATGAGCCGTGTGTTTGACACCCCTCCTCTAAGCTATATTTTAAAAAGAAAATGTTTTATTTCTATATTTCTGTATTGA
Organism: Laticauda laticaudata; assembly: GCA_004320025.1. NCBI lineage: Eukaryota > Metazoa > Chordata > Lepidosauria > Squamata > Elapidae > Laticauda > Laticauda laticaudata. Next base: position 4,829 of record BHFT01051844.1, read on the forward strand.
AATTGAAAAACGTTGCAAATATAAACATTTGTTGCGTATGTAAATTGACTTTCATTGCAGGGTTTTACTTAAAAATATGTGTAACAGATTGCAATTATAGCTCTCAATTTACAACAGTTCATTTAGTGACCGTTCAGCATTACAATGGCACTGAAAAAAGTGGTTTATGACATAAAGTACATAGAGTACATTTTTCACACTTACAATTTTTGCAACATCCCCAGGATCATACGATCAAAATTCAGAAGGTTGGCAATTGGTTCATACTTATGGCCATTGCTGTGGTCCCAAGGTCATGTGATCCTCTTTTGCAACCTTTGGACAATGGGAAAGCCAGATTCACTTAACTGGGGCAAGAAAACTCGTAAAATGTGGCAAAAGTCATTTAATGAATGTCTTGCTTGGCAACAGAAATTTGGGGCTCCATTGTGGTCGTAAGTCAAGGCCTCACTATCTAAACTATATGTTTAGATTCGATTTTCATAGAATAAACTTAATAGTTACACAAAAGATTTGACTGTAGATAATTTGACTAAATAATCCTTTCCCAAATTTAGATTTCAAGAAATGTATTAATTTATATTATTACTGCAAATTCAGGAGTATCATGTAAATCCCCCACAGAGTTACATCTACTTTTTGTCAGAAATGAACATACAAACAAAATGAGTTATCTGAATCTATTTAAGTGGCCATCTGCTTATCTGTAGTTAGAGATCTGTTGCATTAAGTTTTTATTGTAGAAACAAAATAGGGAAGTAGGAAACATGCTGTGAACTGTTTGATGTTCACAGTTAATGAGATGACATTACACCTAGCTTGGTGTTGAGTTCTTATGAAAAGAATACTTCTTAATGGATTCAAAGTCAATACTGAAATATACTGCAGCATATGTCATTTGTCTAGGAGGAATAAAATCCATAACCAGACAATAAAACAGAAAAGAATTAGCACTGTTATGGTGGTCAAATATGGACAGGAACTCAAAAGACATTTTAAAGTACTTAAAACATTGATGATAGTAATAGACTTATCTGACTTAGATGTTGCCTTCTTATTTACATTTATTTTTATTACAATACTTTTTTGTTACTACCAAGGAGACCTATTTAGTAGGGATTTTAAAAAAAACTCTTAACACATTCCTATTTCCAGAAATATTCCTGTTGTTTCTTTATTGCCATAACTGAATAAAAGTAGATCTCTACTTCCTAATGAAAATCACTCAGTAAATTTATGAATACATTGGTACTAAAATCTAATTTATTTTTTTAATAAATGTGTCATCATCTGACACTTACACTAGAAACCATACTAAAAAAAATTAGGACAATTTTCATATAATTATTTTATGAATTGTTATCAGAATAAGATGTAAAAGTGGGCTGTATGAATAATTTTTCACAAGAGAAAGTTACACAAATTGTTTCCTAGTGGAAGTTTTCATTTAATAGTGCATCAAGTATATTCAAACATTTCATTTAAGTTGCAAGATTGTTCAACCAGCTCTATTTTTTGTAAATACACTGTTCTTTTGGAAATTAATCATTTATATCTTTAAAAAAGAGATCTCCCTCAGGGAAATAAGTTTAAGAGATGACTATAAAACATACATTATACTCCTGTCAGAGTATAAATCTAATGTGTTTGTAGCTTTTAACTTGAGTTTTGCTTCCTGCAAATGTACCTTCTAAATTGTCATTCTTACAAAGGAATTCAGTTGCCTTCTGTAATGGTTACTCTGTGTCTCTGTTTTCATAATATCTAAACTCAAGAAGTGTGGGTTCAAACCTTCATTTTCCAAATGATCAGATACAACATGTATTATTTGTATGAAATGCTCAACATGTATGAGAACATTTTCTCGTGCCTTTAGTTGTGTACTTTACAGTGCTTAATAGGTTTGCTGAACAGTATTAACAGAAAATATTGTTATACCTGTAAGTATTATGTAATTGCTATTTGAATCAGGTTATGCTTTAGGAATGCTCCTTGAGGCCTCTTCTCTTTTAAAGTTTTTAAAAATTGATGTAATCAAGTAAACATTAGTCATTTAGACTTGTGATGAAGCCTTCTGTGTGAAATTTCACTGTATATACAGTATTTCAGGAAAATACTGCATTCCTTGGATTTTTTTCAGACAATTATTTTGTGTTAGTCTTCCTGCTAGCTACTGTTTGTTTTGTGTCATAAAGATGTAGGGCATTCCAGAAATCCAGTGTATTTTTGTCCAATTTGTTTAACTAGTAAGGAATTCACAGTTAAGTAAGAGAGCCCATGCTTCCTTCATGCAGAAGGCCTCAATTAAACTTTGACATTTCCAGTTAAAAAGAAAAGAGTTGGGGATATGAGAAGTTCCTTCAGGATGTTGTATTGACATTGCCAATTAATTAGAGTAGCAGTACTAGATTAGACAGATCAGAGGTACTCTAGATATAAAAAGAGTTTTTTATCACCCTGTTCAGATTATGTGATGAAATAAGCTCAGATATATTATTTCTATACAAAACATGAATCTACTCATCATGTAAATATTGAATTGCTAGTGAATGTAATTTTTGAACTGCTAATAATTAAAAACAATTCTAACTTTCCTATCAGAACAAGGGACTGGACATTCTCTTTCAAGAGACACCTTGTCATTAATGAATTCTCACTGAAGAACACAAACAGTTTTCTAAGAAATGGCAAGAATTTCAAATAATTTGAAAATGATCTTAGTGCAAAATGTTACCATAATCCATGGATTACTGCAGAAAACCTTTAGGAAATCAGAACAAAAAAACCCCAAAGTGTATAATGATTGAAATGTTTATTCAGTATATATCTTTTTGTGAAAAGCCTTAAGGAAAATGGTTTTTTGAACATGGATCCTGTTATTAACACACAAAGTGTCAAAAAATCTAATTTCCATAGTTCTAACTTAGAATCTAGAGTCTTACCATGTTCTTATATCCTTTTAGTTGAGCAGATTCTGTATCAGAATATTTGAGGCATTGTGAAAAATACTGCATACTAATATAAGCCCATATGAAAATATCTCTTCTGGCCAAACTCAAATTGGTATAGGTCAGGGGTCACATATTCATTCAGAGATCTATCTATCTGCCATCAGCTAGCTCAGTTTGTCACATAAAATTTGCTTGCAAGTAAACACACAAAATTAACTCACAACACACCATGTATGTAAATAATGAATTTTTTATTAAAAAAGAGCAACTTTTACCCAAAATCAGGCAAAGCAGACAGATTGAGTTGCTCACAGAACCATTCAATGATCTATCATTCTATCTGCCATCAGCTAGCTCAATCTCAAATTTGCTTGCCGTGAGTCTGCACTGAATTTTCTTGCAAGCAAATCTTCAGTCCTAAGGGAGATTTGACTATACTTAAAAGCAGAGCTGAAGATCTAAAGATTAGCTAGAAAGCAAGAAATCCAACCATTTTCTGCTTCCTAGCTAATCTAAATCTCCCGGCACAGCAGAACAGCTGATGGTCAGAAAAAGGAAAAATATCAATTTAGCAGGCAAGTTTACTGGGTAAGGAGTGAGTGGGAGGGGAGGGTTCCCGTGGGCCATGTGAGCGGCGCAGCACTTGTGTTTCTGCGCAGCCTGGATTAATTGCTTTGGGGGTAGCTCTTGGGGTGAGATTTCTCTGTGGCCCACCAAAATTTTCTCACGGCCCACCAGTGGGCCATGGCCCACCAGTTGGCGACCGCTGGTATAGGTGGTGTAGTTTGAAAAAGCAAAGTAAGATGTCCATTTGGAAAGATTGGACATCTTACTTTGCTTTTTTGAGCTACAACACCTATACCATATGCTACAGTACAGTTTTCCATGCTGCCCAAAATACAGAATTAATTTGCCTCAGGTTGGTTACTGAATGTTTGTACTGTGTAACAAATTGGAACAAATACTGAAATGGCATTTTGATAGATGAGGCAGAAAATCCCAACCATTCATTTGATTTATGTTTTGTCCTATCATATGCAAGGTCAGTGTTTAAATTTTAAAATTTCTAAACCGTCTGTGCATAAAATCAGTTTTAAAATATGGTTGTAAAAAATAAAAAATCAATGATTAAGAATTTGTTGCCATTTATCATTATCCAAAATCTACCAAAATGACCTTTGCTTTATCAAAGAGATTGTCTTAAAACATCTTTATAACTAAGAAATATTGAATCCAAAACTCAAATATTTAATTTTTGATATTGGAGCGTGAAAGATGGAGTAGTTGTATGCTTGTCCCAAGGCTGACAGAGACCTGTAGGATAAATTGGAAATCCTGCACATTTGACAAGGAAATCTACAGACATTTATACAGCTGGCACAAGTATCCATTGATGTACTGGCATTGAGGTTTGGCAAAAATCCCAATCCTGTTCTTTTTCCTTACATACCCAAATGTGGACCTACAGCTATACCAAATGTTTTGGGTTGATTTAGGTTGATTATTTTGTACTGTAGTAAGTGGGAGGAAGGTTTGGAAAAAATCAAAAGACAATAATGCCTTCTTCCTGGTCTGACTGCAATGAACATTGGCTTTGACAGTCAACTAGGGGCCCTCACCATTCCTTCCTTCTATATATGTATACGAAAGGATAGCAGTCAAACAGAAAAACCTTATATTCACTTGTGAGTGAGCTTTTTTTGAAGTGCATGAGATTTATTTCTCAGAATATATATACAGAATTGCACTATGAACTGTAGATATTAGAGGTATCTGTACTATAGTAAAATATATTTTACCAGTTCATGTAGCCAGCACTGTGGAGCAATGTAAGAGAATTTGTTCAGGGTATTTTGTTGGCTTTTTCAGAGGCAGAAGAAAATGAGCTGACAAAAATTCAAGATCATACATTTTTCGAAACCATGAATATATGCTTCCATTCCACTGCTAGAGGATGTTATGTGGATTGATACTATTTTATCAACAATAGATTCAAACAATAGATTCTTAATCTTTATCCAGCATTATATATCCCCAAATCACCTCATTCCATCATTCTAAAGCAGATCTGGGACAGGAATCGGTTGGGGAGCAGGGTGGATGAAAAGTGAAGAAAAAATTTTGTTTCATAAATGGAAACTAATCCCAAATCAATAGTTTTCTTCTTTTGTTTATTTTAGTAGTAAAATGCCATTAAATTTGTGGAATGAAATCCAGTTAAAATTACTCATGAGTATGACCAATTAAAATCCATGCAGTTATTTGCAATTTTTCATTGTAGTGCAGCACTATTGTGCATTATCAAGACTAAGAAGTAGGTCTTACTTAATTCACTTTGGCTTTTACCCAAAATAAATGTGGTTCAAATTTAATAAGATAAATCTCTAGTTGGATTAACATATAAGGTTGCAATCTTATCCATTTGTATTTGGAAGGAGTGCCACTGCATTCAGTAAGAGTAATTTCTATGTCAACATGCATAGGGTTAAGCTGCTATACTGAACAATTAAACTGTTTTGAATAATAATAGCTTTTAAGTTGATGAGGCCACATTGTCTAAAATATTTAAAAATTAACTAGCGTAGCCTAGTATATTTAAAAAATGATTATGCAATTCCCTTCTAAATCAATAAAAGCTATTTGGTATTGTCTCAAAGAATAATTAAAAATAGCTGTTTGGATATTTGCAAAGACCAAAGCTATACTTATTCTTTTTATTGAAAAGATCCCATAGAATATTCTGAGCAGTTAAGTATTAAACATTTCCCAATAGACACTGATATTTTTACTTACCTTGTAATTAAAAAGATTCTTAATTGTTTCTTCTAAAATTCACATTACAACAACTTCACTTAGGAAGAGAAAGTACCAAAGTATAATTCTATTTGTTTTAAATCCAGTTGAAAGTGGAATATAAAAGTCACATTTATGTTAAACAAAAGTTATTTTGTCCTAACAGACATGACAAAACCTGTCTTCATTCCTTTCTGTTCAGCTCAGCCAATATACTACTTAGCTTCAGCAAGTTAATCAGTCACCAGATTCTACAGCCTTTGTTTTCAAAGATGTCTAATTCTTACATGACACTACCTGTATATATAATAAGATCCATACCCTAAATTACTGTAGAGCACAATGTCAGTATACAGCCCCTATTTATATTAGCAAAAGACAAACTGCCCTTCTAGTGGACAATTTGTAAAGTTGTGCTGAATCAAGATTTGTCAGAATTTCTGTCAGAATAATCTGATACATTAATTAATTAAAATTAATTAAAAACATGAACTGATGTTGCAATGAAAAACAGCTCTTATATGCGTAACATTTCCTTTTTTTAATTTTCTGTCTTAAAATTGACTTAGTTACCATCTATTCTACAGAAAGAAGATATGATTACAATGTAATGCCTATTCAATTTATCATAAGACCAATTGAACTGAATAAATTTGCAAAGAGTTACATTACAGCACAACAAATACATTTAAACAGTGGATCACTGCATACAGTAAACAATGATCAGGCTACAATTCAGCTATCCATCTTTAAAACTATTTCCCAATTTTGGAGATGTTTCTACAATCATCTTTGCCTGAAATGTAAATGTTATGAAGTCTGATGAAAAATCACTCAACGAAGTTACAAACTGATGTTAGCCATAACTATAAACTGATACAGAAAAATATATTCACCAAACAACACACAAAGAATAAGTGGTCTATTTGTACAGCATCCAGAACTAAATTTCAGAAGTAATATAGTATTAAATTGATACTTTCAAAACTTACCTTTTAAAAAATGAAACAGGTTGGTCTGATTCTGTTCTTGATCATCAGTGACATATTAAGCTTCCCTAAGCTGATAAACATCAAGCTTATATAGGATGAGAAAGTCACAGTGGACCATGCTACAGAATGCAGAGAGGAGTTCTGTTGCACCTAAGATATATACAATGTGCAATGGATAACCTAATATGTCTTTCATTTAACTGGCTGGGCAGGTTTTTGCATTCTCTGGAACATGGAATCATACCAGAATTTGTTGGCATAACAGTCCTGTCAAACCAGTTCCTTGGTAGAACAGAAACCTGTTCAACCAGTCGGCATCAAAGGGCAGTTCAACATGCTGCAGCTCAACTCAACTCTGAAGCTTCATAAGTGGTGAATTATTCACGCCTCCACCAACTCCCAACATAAAATGTTGTAGCCTCCAGCAAAATAATTTACCAAAGGAGGGAGTGTTGCATCCGTAACCATATCAAATGCACCATTATCGTTTCAGACTGCATTTTGATGCATCTAGATGGAGTAACTGATGAATAGTTTGAAACAAACCAGAAAGGATTATTTATGTTGAGGAATGTTTAAAGCATTTTTACACATTGAACACAAAGCCCAAAATCGTCTACTAGGTTACATTTTTTTTGCTAATTGGAAATTAAATGCTGAAAAATAGTCAAAAATGAATTCCCTCACACTTGTCCCCGAATTGCTTTTTTATTAAGTGTCAACTGTTACAGAACATTTATGCCAGAAAAGCAGAAAAACTACATGTAAAACTATGACATGAAACCTGTTTGAAACATTCTTATATGTGGATAGACATTTGTCCCTAATTTCCTAAAATCCAACTACTATTATTGATATTTCCATTAATTATGCTTTAGCCATACAGAAATCTCCTCAAATACACATTGTAAATAATCTAATCTTTAATCAAATATTATTTTCTTGCTGACCTAGTGAGTTCATAGTGGCAGTGTAATTTTTCTTCGATCCCAAAATATTTAATGCTTCCTTCATGGGGACCTTCCAGATGATTGATCCATTGAGCATAGGAACATGATCCAATCACAGGAACAACTCATTCTGAGACATCTTCCCAAGTCAAGGACAAATGCAGCAGTGTCAGAAAGAAGACCTGGCTTTTGTCATAAGCATTAGAATAATGTGGCTGAAGCCCCATAAGGAAATGTATTTGTTCATATACATCATTTATGCACCTACCTATTTCACCTAGTGAATGCGTGTTAACAAGATCAGAAACAAGCAAATCTCGCCCCAACATGATCCCCAGCTTCCGGTGTCCAAGGATAAACTGGATTTATAATATGAGCTTTGTAGATGTGTGTGGAGAGGTTTCTTTTGTATCAATTTTTATATTTTTTTACTATTTTTATCATTGTAAACTGCCCAGGTTTATGATTTGTGGATGATCAAGTATTTTTTGTAAGACAGTCAGTCTGTCTGTCGATTGGTGCCAGAATAGTATTCAACTTTCTTTCCTATCAATAACATTGCCTTATCTACAGAAAATGTACTTGAGACGATATAAAATTTCTTATACAATATATTGAAACATGACTGGCTAAAAAAATAGATGTATGTAAGTAGAGTATTTTGTCAACATAGTATTGGTTCTGTGTAAGTCCTTTTAGGTGCTTTACCGAATTCTGAAAGTCAAGAGTTCAGCCATTGAGGAAGAAAATATAATTTGCCTGATATATATTATTAAATATAATTTGCCTGATATACATTATTTGCCTACTTATTTTTATTTATAGCCTCCCCATATTCAAGGAAGACACTTTATATGTTGGCCTAATTTGAGATACAAATGAATACTGAACTCCCATTCATGTTTATGTCACTTTGCAACCACAACAGAAGAATCTGTTGGATATTTAGTTTTGTTTTAGAGTTCAAACTTATCTTTCACATATAAGTACTTTCAGGATTTCCAAAGTGGCTGAAAAAAACAATAGCAAAATATTTATATAATATTTAAATTTAAATCAGTTGTTGGACATTCATAACCCATGTTATGAATAACTCAAGACACAAATCTTTATGACTAGCTTAAAGTAAGTAAGCCCCATAAGAATCACCACCTCCTGGTTTATGAGGAGTACATCTTCATTATTATTTTCAATTTATAACTGCAAAACCTTTTTAAAAAAATATTTAAATGTATCCAATCTTTTTAGTATCCAATCTAAAAAGATTATTGATGTATCCCAGCATTTACAGTTCATACTATATGCAGATAATGTAAGAATAAAACAGGTGCATTGATAGTTCTCTCCAACTGCAAAGCATCTTTCATTGTGATAACATCACCTTTCAAAGAGAATGAGAAGAAGATGGTAAACATATGAGAACCATGTGCAGAGGTGAATATGCGTAGTGAAATTACAGGAAGACAAGGAGGACCAGGACGTTTTCTAGCCCAAGTGTCTTGCCCCTATATCCCTCATTTATCAAAACATCATGACTCTGGAAGCCTCCTGCCAGCTTTTGGATGACTTCAGGATGGATGTTCATCCTTCAAAACAGTAAACATGCGGCATGATTGAGAATGGTAATGACTAAAATTGTTATCCTAGTTTTGGAGTTCTAATTATTGTTAAATTTTTATCAGCAAAATGGACACTCAAAGTGAAAAAAGATTCAGTCACATTTTGGTCTGTATTATTTGAAGGTATTGGAATATTATTTGTAGGTATTGTAATAAACCATAGAAAGAAACCTATATGGACTTTCAGATGAAGTTAGTACTGGCAGCCTTGATGATGTAACTTCTCATATTGCCATTCTTTGACCTCTCAGTACAGTGGGAGTTATGCACAAGTGTGGAAGCATAGAATTGAAGACTAGCATGCCCTGGAGCAGAGAAGCATTGAGATAGAGGCACAGAAGACCGGTTTCTTGTAATCTTTCTCATCCAAGATCTTTCTACAGTTTCATACTGTCCTCTTGCCCATAGTTCCAAAGTACATGCTTAACATTTGATGTTTGACTATATATTTAATTAATTTGACTTGTTTTTAAGGAAAAACAGTATGTCTTCATTCACTTTGAGTTGCTTTTCCCAGGCCTAAGCAACACAACAAGAATTCACTTATTCTTGCCAGTTACACTTATGCAATGGGATGCCCATGTTGCAATTCAGCTGCCTTTATAGATGCCCCTTATACTGACCACAAGCAGATTTCTTCTCCTCATTTTTATTTTTCAGCAATGCAATACAGCCCCCAATGGCATTGCAGTACTTGTCATCTTTAATGAAGTAGGGCCGCTCTTTCCCTCTGGAAGCACAAGATCATGTTGACTTGTTCCAAGGGATGCTTTTCTCTTCTTTTAGTTTGGCCTATGAAAAAACTCCCAGGAACAAATGAAGTCCCAGGAATCTTAGCTAATGACCATGATTAGAGCTATATTAGATAGCAGTTTTCTCCATGTTCACAGATTACTGTGATAATGGGGTAATTATACTATAGTAGCTTTCTGATCTTTGGATACCTTACTGAGCAATGAGTTACACACACTTGATACAGAATCTTGATTGAATTCTACTTTGGGCTACCAAAGAATCATTTATCTAGATGTTGCTCCTTAGCTCCAAAGCTAAGTTTGGTCATTCAAGCAGACTTGCATTTCACCATCTGAACTATTTTTCCACAGTTGAAGAGGACATGATGTATAAATTCTACCAGGCCCTATAATGCTTCATCCAGGCCACACATGGAGTTCTTTGTTGTTTGGCACATTTCAATAATCCTTCAGGGAGTCCAGTGGCTAGGTTAAGCAAAAGATTCTTCTGGCCCCTATGAAATGCTTCATAATTAAATAGTAGGCTCAATATGAAATACTATTCTTTGGTCTTAACATTGCTGGTCTGGATGTCAGAGACCAAATGGTGAACTCTAGAAAGAAAGAATGAGGAAGTGGAACTATAACTGCGGAGCTATAACTGAAGTTGCCATAAAGAGAGGTTGAGCAGAAATACTGGCTCTGAGTGAGCTGCACTGCAGCTCCCGCATGCATGAATGCATTATGGGTCAATCAAGAATGCATTCAGACATGGTAACACCATGTAAGCTGGCCTATCCAGAATGGTAGATGGAAGTGGAACATTCCCATGGTACCTTCTGACAGTTTGTCCCATGCATGATAGCAGGGTCATGTCAGCAGCAATCCTTTGTGGTTGAGTGTAACCTCTTTTATCCTATTACTTGTTTGCCAGCACCAGGCTATATATAGAGAGAGTGGGATTGTTTACAAGTTTCTATAGTGTATATGCATAAAGACATTGGGCAGGAATTTAGATGTTGGCATTCTATGATACATACGAAATAGAAAATTGGGAAGCATGCACAGACATGTAGTTTCTTATCTATTTGACTTCTATGCATATGTTGAAGACACAAGGTTTCTGCTGTTTGGTCCATGTTCCCTACTGATCTTTCTGGTTGCCTTTCCATTTTCTCATGTGTTTTTGTGTAAGTAAAGATTAATAGCACAATATTCATTGTTGAAGTACTTTGAATATTCTTCACCCTAGCCTCAAACTGTGCAGGGGAAGAACTTCTGCCACTGCTTGGTGGCAGCTGATATGTGTGGCTGAAAACTGTGTTTTGGAGTAGTACCTCCTCCTCTACTCCCCTCACCCTATTTTCTTCCATGTTTTAATCTTTATTAAGTGCCACACTTATATGGAGGGTTTACCATTATCTCCACAAATGTTCTGGCACAATCAATAGTGGCAAAATAGCATGATCCAAGCTATAATAAATGTGTGGTTCCTTTCCACTCACCCTGTTTTCTTTGGAACACATCTGTCCCAAGCACATCTCCCCTGACACTTCGGTTTGTTTTCTCACTGAGAGAACAGTTTGGCTAGCCAATCTGGCATCTTTCCACATAGATAAGTTCATAGATATGCCTATATAACTCTACTTGTGAGTACTTATACACAGTATTGCAGGCTGACTTGATTCACTGCCAGCCGGGTCAAAGTTGATTCACCCTTCTGTCCTTCCAAGGTCGGTAAAATAAGGACCCAAATTGTTGGGGGCAATATGCTGACACTGAAACCACGTATGGATCCTAATTAATTGGTATTAGCTACATCAAATTGCACAGCATCAGCTCATGTTGTGGCAACATAGAGATCATCATGGCAGCAGAACTGAATTTCTGTACATATCCTTAGGTTACCTGTAGGTGCCAGTTTTGTGGTCTTTATGGTTAATCATAAGGAGTTGCCTAATCTCATTCCTGAGCCAAGATAGCTGCAGGAGATGGGTGCGAGAGTCTGTTTGGCCATGAGCTGCAACTATCTCTTTTGCCAATCTATACAAAAGTGTGCTGGGTACCATTAATTTAAATGCCAAACTGTAAGCCCCCAGAAAATGTGGTTATTAATTAGGGGTAATATGGGCACATTGCAGAGTTATTTATGGATACTGAAGATGCAACATCATTTACAGCTGGCACTCAGTTGCTAAATGACGGTATACATTGTACATATACTGTAATTTCTTCTAACATGAGTGAAAATTTTACATATTCTCAAAGATGCTTTTTTTTTAATAACCGAACAGATACTTTTGCTGTATCTTAATCCGGCCCTGGGTTTTCAGAAGTGCAATTGATTCAGATCTTTTCCTCATATTCCTCCACGAGCACTTTGTGGATTGCATTTTTGAGGAAGAAGAAATTATTGTCTTTAGATAAAGGTGAAGGAGAAGGGAATACCAAAATTGTGACAGAGAATTCTGTCTCTAGCTAGGATTGCAAAGGTGGTAGAAGCAGAATTGGTATTCAGCAGGTTCTGACCAGTTCTGGAGAACTGGTAGCGGAAATTTTGAGTAGTTCGGAGAACTGGTAAATACCACCTCTGACTGGCCCCACCCCCATCTATTCTCTGCCTCTTGATTCCCAGCAAATTGGCTGGGTCTTCTTTTGTTGCCCTGCACAGGAGAATGGAGTTGGAAAGCAGCTTTCCCTGCCATGCCTACCCACCCATGCCACATACACAGAACAGGTAGTAAAAAATTTTGAATTCCACCACTGGGTGGGAGGTTAGTCTAGTTCTAACCTTGGAGCTAATAGCACCAAAATTTGTTAGTGGATGTCCAAGGAAAACAAGTGTTAAAATGCCACAATTCCACAATCATGCCATTATGATTGATCTGTGCTGAATAACAACAGACACATCATGCTATCTTGTTCCATCAAATCCACAATGGGATAGATGAAAATATTGCCCCTTTAAAGCTGACCGAAAGAACCATGATGACTTGAATAAACAACTATAGAAACTGCAGTTGCATGAAACTGTCCCACTCGAGACTATTCTTGTTTTCTTACAGAATGTTGTGTTTTGGGGGCTTTTAATTTGTCTGGTCATTGAACTATCAGAAAAATACACTGGCATAATTTGTGCTGTCTTGTTAGTCAACAGTTTTCCATCCAATGGGATATTAATTAATTAGAATGTTTGCATGTTATATTAGAATCATGTATGGGGTTTTCTGCATTTTATGAGAGACAGATTGAAAAGAGTAATTTCAATAAGCTTTAGGACTCTTGGGACAAAGGAGCTTGTATTGGGTTCAGTTTTATAGTGGATTGTGCCCTAAAATTATGAAGAACTGCAATTATTTTTCCAGTTAGTTTGCTTTTGCCAGCCTGAACACAGATAAGGTCAATGTTTATTTCTAATTATTAATTCTAATTATTGGCTGACAAAGCAATGAAAGCCAAATTATGTTTTCAGCTAGACAGTTAGCTCTCATATATTATTTGGGCATATTTATTGGTTTGGGATTAAATGAAGCCTGAGTACTTGCATCCCAGTTATAAACGTTTGGTTCTGTTGGATCTTATTTGTTGGTTTGTTTTGTATTGAATGAACCATGTCCCACAGAGTTCTCACTTGAGGCATAAATGACCAGGTCAAATTATTGTACTTTAAATACATTATACAAAGATCTAGTGGAAAGGTGGAAGCGAAAGAATAAGAGGATGGATGGATTCAATTATAATGGTAACAGGTACACTGTTGGAGATGTGAAGGACCACGTAGGGGATATATCATCCAAGAGAAGGACTATCTATGTGGTCATAAGAGTTGATGCTGACTTGATAATTTAATCAAATTATTTTTTTATTTTTCCTATTTCTGTGACTAAGTTGCCTAGTGTGGGAGGGGATATTTTATCATTACACAGAGTAAAGACAAGACAGATCCTTTTCTCAATCCCCATCAATCAATTGTTCCATTATACTTCAAGTTCATATATGTTTTTGAAACACAAGGAAGCAGCCTTACTCTGAGTCAGATCATGAATCCATCAAGTACTGTACTCTAAGTGGGGGCTTTCCAAATAATGTTGTGAGCTCTGTCTTTGCATGTCTGAGATAGAACCTGGTACTTTTTTCAGGCAAAGCATGTATTTTCCATTATATACCTTTGTTGATCTGTGCACTATTAGCAGCTTTCTCCAACTAGCATTCAATAGATTGGAATGGACTTTGGTCATTAGAATGGGAAGTTCTGGAAATTCTAGTTCCAGCACTTTCAGAAAGTGACAGATTGGGGAATATCCTTGAAGACATGGTGACTATTTTGGGTCATTTTAAAACATATTTTGTAATTCAAATGTGACTATTCTACTTTATTTCAAATAAATTAAAACAATTGGGACCAAGTAGTTCATGTTTGTAGCTACTGTAATTAAGGAAACATTCAGAAGGGCTTCCTAACATAACTTTCAAGAAAATAATAAAGGAATTCTTTATTAATAATATATATTCTTTATTGATAAATTCTAAAGTCTTAAAACAAACCTCACGTGAATTTACTGAATTCGCAGTCAGATTCTTTAAAAAAAGTGGTGAGGGATGAAAACAGATTAACATAATTAATAGAGATGTTCATTTTCTGCTCTTTCCACTCATGGCAATGGAAGAACAAATTAACGACATATTTTTAGAGTTGCCATTGCCAATGAATTATATTAGGCCTTGATTTGGAAGAGAGCAGCTTTAGTATAATTAAAAACACATTGGTTGCTTTCATGCAATTTCTTTCAACTCGGAGACAGTATTACAAGAATAATGAAATTTCAGTAATAACCAGTAATAAATCACAATAATAATAGTCATAGATTATAATTTGCAGTAATACATGAATACATTAATATAAATATTAAATCCAAACAGCAGTGCATGACCACAAACCCAATATTTGCACAGACTTTCTCACTACCCAGTTTTGCTGTTTAGAAGATTAGAGAAACTTGGAAAATAAGTATGAAAAATAAACTCCACTGTATCAAGGAGTTGTCTGAATTTCTTTTCAGAGATTCCTTATGTGTTTGACCGAGGCCTTGCTTAAGAAATTAAGAGATTGCCATTTCTAAGCTGCCATTATTTTGAATGGCACCTTTTTCTCTCCCCAATTTAAGAATACCTTAATGTTTGCATCAGTGCTCCATCAATAATTCCTGAAGCCCCTTTCGAAGATCTTTGTTTTTATTAGTTTCCAGAGGCTATTTTCAGAGGATCATCCTTGCCTCAGAGACAGGTTATTCCATAGGAAAGTTGCTCTCATAGGGAATGCTGACTCTGAGGCCTCCTGCCATCACGCCTCCTTGATTAGGAACTCTAGAAACCCTCCACAGACATTCCTAGGCTATCTGGACACAATAAGCAGAAACTATTTGGGAGAAGCAGATAGATATTTTGTTCTATATGCAAGTGGTTCAATCCTAGGCTACTGTTCTGATTGGTACAGAAAAGTAAGAAGTGGATTGGTTCACT
>BHFT01051845.1:0-29480 GCA_004320025.1 Laticauda laticaudata
GTCTATTCTGATTGGCCAGGAAGGCCAGTAGTGGATTGGTTCATTAGGAACCAATCCAAGGAGCCGCTCAAAGGCGACAAAGTTAAAACAATGAATCTGTTCCCCATTCAGATTAATGGCTTGTTTTGTCCTGGCAGATAGGTAATCAAAGCTGGAAATTGCTTTATGTAATGGTAGAAAATAACATAACACATACTTCTATTTGATATAGAAGATTATAAGAAAGTATTGAGAAATGAAGTCATGAACACATTGAATCAAACATGGATAAAATGAAGATCATTCTTTATGACATAATATCCATTCAACAGCTGTTTTCCAAAAGTAAGAGTTTCTAATTTAATAGCAAGGACTTTAAGTGCAATCTTAAAATTAAAGTTGTCTCTTCGTCAGCTGCTTGACTCAGCATATAGCTGACCTTGTCGCTGCTTGGCAGCTAATCAGGATCAAATCTGGTTTGTGCTTGGATGAGAGATGCTCCAGGAAATTCTAGAGCTGGACCCTAGAATAGAAGTTGGAAGAAAAAAAATCCGGGAAGAAGACAGTGACAAACTCTTTCTATATTGTTTCTAAGGAAGTATCATTGATAGCCATGCTGCAGTCAGGAATTGAGGTCAGCACAGGGACTTTATTTTTATGGGTGTCAGCATGGCATGGCTTGGTGGCATGGTTTAGTGGGCATGGCAGGGGAAGGATACTGCAAAATCCCATCCCCTCCCACCCCACTAACTTGCTTTCCAGCTCTGTTCTCCTGTTCAGGGCAACAAAAGCAAACCCAGCCGATCAGCTGGGACTTGGGAGGCAGAGAATAGATCTGGGTGAGGCCAGTCAGAGGTGCTATTTGCCAGTTCTCCGAACTACTCAAAATTTCCACTACTGGTTCTCCAGAACTGGTCAGAACCTAATGAATATCACCTTTGTAATCAACCCTCCAGTTGCAATTATTAGAGCTGCAATCTTGCATAAGGTAACATGAGAAATAAGTACCACTGAAGTTTACTTCCTACTGAGTGGTGAAGTAAAAATGGAAGACAAATAAGACTGCAAAATATCATTCAGTTTTTCTGAAAGGGCACAAATTATCTTTTCATAAAGTGATCAGTTGCCATTGGTAGTTTTATGGTATTTTCTTCTGTTTTTAACTTTGGCATTTTCCTTCCATATTGTATAAAATCACATGTGTGATCACTGTTGAATGTCCATATGAATAAATTTTTTTGGATTTTTTGACTTTGGACTTTGATTAGCTTTGGATGGACTGTAATGACATATAATTGTTGGATGCTATGGGCTTCTGAACACCAGGTGTGTTGGTAATCAAACCTTATACATAACTTGATTATGGATGAGAGGGCAGACCTGACATGTTGCCAAGAAGAAAAAGTCCCACTCAGTGAGATTCATGTATTGTATCAGTCCTGATGCCAGGCGAAGAGTACTGGAGAGACAGATGTTCTCTAGAGACTCTAGGAGACAGATGTTCTCTAGGAGATCCTAGGAGACCCATTATGACGCATTGTTCTGAAGGTAATCAGATGTGATGGAACAAGCGATGTTTGTCTGATGGAACCAAAGGAATAAACAGAGTGTGATGTTATTGTGCCATGAAGATAAATTAATAAATAAGTAAATGGGATTTGGTATCAAAAGTAAACTTTGGGTTATCTCAAATTATATTTTGATACCTTTATGTGACTCTCCTCTATAAACACCCTTCTGTAGGAATTGGTTTAGTGGTTCAGTTTTATCTGACTAGGACTCAAACCCGCTTGGTCTTGCCAAAGAAGCATGCCTCTAAAATCCTTCATTCAGGAATTGATGTATTTCTTCACTGCCTCATTTCACAGAGAAAAATAATAGTGTCAGGCAATATCCTTAGATCAATTGAAACATATGGGATTTTGCTTTCCAATTAATTGCAATAACTGTTGTAAGAATGACTATGTCCAGATCCAATTCAATAACTGCAAAAGTAATAAAACAGTAGCTATTTTTATTCATTAACATAATGAAACACTTAGCCAGAAAAATCCATATATTGATTTGCTGCAATAGAAAACTGAGTTGGATACTAAGCTTTCTACTCTCTGGCAAATGTAACAAACTGTAAAACTGCTAATGATGTAAAGATATATTTTGCACACTTAAAAGCTATTTAAAATGGATTTCATGGCTTGGAATATATAAACCAACATGCCTGGTGAGATATTAGATGTGTGTTTATCTAGTATCCCATCATCAAGAAACTTATGTTTAGTTTTCTACACAAAGAAAAAAATAGAATTAATTGATCACAGATGTCTGGAGTCATAGTAATTAGGAACCCAATTAACCTTGATAATGAATACATTCTCTTCTGTGCAGTGACAGATTACTCTATTCATACATTCTGCAGCCATTCAACCTTATCAAATGCCCTTGTGGCTGATATTGGAAAGGGATAGAGTAGAATACCCTAAGAACAGAGAAAGAAATAGAGAAGAGAGAAGAGCAGAATTATCACGTCTAATCTTTGTACACTTAAGAGTACTGTGCAAATATCCAATAGTCCACTCCCATTACTGATTACCTACTATGGTATATATACATATACCATAAGGAACATAATATTGTGTTCCTTAGATGTTAAATCTAAAAAATCCAGTCAAACTTTAACTTAACATAGGGCAAAGGACATTTTTTATTGCCCGCTGAAGGCCACCAAGGAAAATAACACATAAAATGTGTAGCAGCAAACTTCAAAGTATAGATATTGGACAAGTAGTCAAGTGTATTTGTATGTATTTTCTTTTAAACAGCGTTCCTTCAAAATCAAATTAAATCAGGTTTGGTTAAATTAGCAAAGGAAGAATTAAAAAAGAGGACAGATTGTTTATAGATTTAATAATTAATTAGTTCTCTTACAAATTATGGCGCTTTGCCAAAAATTCCAAGGGCTGCTTTCAAAACATTTTGAAATAACAATTTTAAAGGTTTGAATTAAAAACAGCAGCTTAAAAACTGTTATTAAGACAGATGGCAAGTCATTCATGTGTACACATTTTTCTTCTCAAGTGTATTTATTTAAGTAATACTTATCTCACTTTTTAATATTAAAAAATCATGTCAAAGTAGTTAAAAGTCAGAAAATTATAAACAATAAAACTAGAAAACAATATAAAATATATCGAGTATTGAAACCAACAACCACCAATTAAGCCAACCCTCTTCAAGGATGATCTAAAATTAAAAATAAGTGAAAGGAGACAAATAATCTTTAACTATAATCCTGGGGTTTTATGTATGGATTTATGTGCTTTGTACAGATGCCCATCTCATACAAATGACCCAGGGTATCTTACAGGATTAAAACACACAAACCTACACAACTGCTCAGCACCCAGTGATTAGTGGCATCATCCCGGGGTCCAACCAGATGTCATTATTTGATAGAAAGGACCTAAAGCATGCCCTTTCTACTAGATTTGGCAGAGTGAGTAGAAACAGTTGAAGAAAGATGATCCCACAGATAGCCCGGAGGACATCATAGTGGATGATCAGTATCTTGAATTGCACCTAGAAACTTACTGGGAATCACTGAAGCTCCTTGAGCCAGCAGTATGACATGATGTAATGAGAAATACCACAACTCCACCCCCCCCCATTCCTAAATTCTGGACCAGCTGCTGCTTCTCAGTGCTTTTCAAGGGAAACCCCATGTAGACTGCTTAACGGCAATCCAAACAGGACTAAGGCATGAGTAAAACCATAAGGAAGCCTCCTAGCCCAGGAAAGGGATCAATTGACGCACTAGATGAATCTGTACAATAGTACCCTTGGTCAGGGATGTAACTTCTCTTCAAGTAAGGGATGACAGTCCAGGAGGATCCCTAAACTGTGCACTAACTCCTACTGGAGAAGCATACCCAGAGCTTTCAAGCATGGGGAAAACAACTTAACATCATTGCTTGGTCAGCCCAGGGAGGAAATGTATAACTAGGATGTATAATCAGTGATGTATTTATGATAGTGAACCCCATGCTGACATATGAACCTGCCCAGTAGGTTAATGTAGATGTTGAGTGGGAAAAGGTAGAGCTCAGAGGATCACCATGAAGCAAGGGCTTCAGACTTGACCTCTCTCCCTTACCAGTGCTAACTGGAACTAGCTCTGGAGAACGGGGGAGAATCAGGAAACCATGATTATATTATCTCCTGCTCCCAACCTCCTGAGCCAGTTCAGAATAATATATTTTTTGCAGTAATCTTTCAAATTTCTGAACTGCAAACTGCCCTGGAAAAACAGTTCAAGTGGGGTACATATCAGATTACTGGAAGATATGTCTGCCATTGTAATTGTTGTAGATGAACTTCCAGCCTATCTTTTTTTACCTTTGAGGGAAAGACCACTTTTACTCTCTGTTGAGATGAGAGATTCAAAGGATAATCTAGTTACAATAAAAACTGATTATTTTTTGGAGAACAGCTGAGCCAATTTGGGGGTGGGGGGGTGGGAAGGAATGACAAAAACTCACTAACAACTCTATATCTGACAGGTAAGTTCAGCGTCCTGTTTCCAAGTGAGAATATAATGTAGGGGAAATTCCAAAGCAATAACCTCTTTCCTCAGCAATGATATTGAAAGAAAGACTAACTTTTACTGTGGAAACTCCATGTAGTCATAATGAGCAACAGCCATGCTTTAATTATTTTTTCTTTTAAGTCAGACTTGACTTCTGGAGGTTATCTGGATAAGACCTTGCAGGTGGAAGTGATTTACCATTGCCTTGTTCCTAGGGTCAAGTGGGAGAGACTGGCCCAAGGTTACTCAGTTGGTTCTATGCCTAAAGTAGGAGTAGAAATCAAGCTTCCCTGATCCTAATCCAGCACCTTCAGTATCAACAGCCACAAATTTTCTAATGTCCTTTAAATCCATTGGCACTGAGAGACTTACCCAATGTATCTTAAACACAAAATGCCCTTCCTGTTTGATTCCAAAGAGTGATTGCATCTATGCCTGACTTGAAAGTCATTTTTCTTAATAATTGATTTTTAAAAAGAGATAATGGGGTCAAGGTGTTCAAAGCTAATGAGATGAATCAACTACAGCAATAAAACACAACATAAATGTTTTGCTCTTCCACCTGTTATGGCAGAAAGGGGATGCCATGCGTGTAACTTTAAGCAGTGCCACTTATGAAAGAGCAGTGGCCTTTTCAAGGATCAGTGAGCATCGTGTTCTAAAAATGCAATGGGACCCAGTAGTTGAACCTCATCAGACTATTATAGCAAATAAATGCATATTACTTGCAGTCAGTCAATCGTAATGCAGATGGGAGGCAAATGAGCAGGCAGAAAGCACCCTCATTTTTGAATGTATGCATATTTTATGAACTGAAGAAGGGACACCTACAAGATAAGCAGTCGTTTTCAATTTTTGCCTAGCAAAGTTAATGAAACCTGATCATGATGGTAGCAGGTATTGCTCCTCCTGTAATTCGCACTGTACAAGACAAGTAGAGTTGCTTGTTTCATCAGTGTCTCACCTGTTCAGAACCATCCTTTCTATAAGGCAAAGTGAACTGGCCACTGGGTTCAGTGTGCTGGCTGCAGAGAACCAGATTTCAATTCACTTTTAGCCTCTCAGGGACTTTGATCCACTCATTCCTCCTCTGCTCAGCTTATCTCGAAGGATTCTTGTTTTGAGGATCAAATGAAACAAAGAGTCTTTTCAAACTGCCTTGAGCTCCGGAAGAAAAGCAAGTGGTGAATCTAACAGATAACAATGAAAAAGCAGAAAGATGTTTAATTTATTTGTGTTGGTCTTCTGTTTTTAATCTGTACCGAGGGTAACCAGCTTTTCAGATTTGTTTGTCTGATGTATGAAAATAACTTTGTTTATTTTATTTTATTTATTTATTTGATTTGTCAATCGCTTACAAGATAATCGGTATAAGTTTAAATATAAGTAAGAATACAGGAAATAGGTACGAATAAATGGGGACAATAGGACAGGGACAGGAGGCACGATGGCGCACTTATGCATGCCCCTTACAGACCTCTTAGGCATGGGGTGAGGTCAATAGTGGATAGTTTGAGGTAACTTGTCTGGGTTTGGGTGCTATGCTTGCCGGTAATCAGGAGCGACTGTCCTTTATAGCAGCAAAAGTCAGTCAGTCAATTCGAAGGCATATGGGAGGCAAATGGGCAGACAGAAACATGCTCCTAGTAGCCCCTAGTCTTTCTCATCTCATGTGCTGCTGCTTCCAATTTTGGGCCCTGTCCTGAAATGATTTTTAAATTAAAATGAGAGACACAAAAAAATGCAATTCTTATTGGTAAGTTATAGCTGTGATTTGCTGTTGGTGTTGTCATCTTGGTGATGGCTCATTCCGTGTTGTGTATATACTATATATACAGGGATGGGCTTCAAAAATTTTAGCAAAGGATTTTCTGCTCAGTTGCTGGGTGGGCCCGACCATGGTGGGCATTGCCTAGTTGGTCTCCTGCACCAAGGCAGTGGTGCAGGGAGACATTTTTGCCCTCCCCCCAAGCTCCAGATGCTTTCCTCGAGCCTCTGGGAGGGCAAAAATAAACTTCCTGGGCTCCAGAGACTCCCTGGAAGCCAGAAATGGGCCCATTTCCCTGCACTTGCCTGCATCCAAAATGGGCTGCGTGAGGACTCCTGGAAGGGGTGGGGTGAGCAAGGACAGCCAGGAGTGGGATTTGGGAATTCTCTGAAGTGCACAGAATCTTAGCTAGGGGCTCTCCCGAATCCCTGTGAACCCCCAGCAGCCCACCCCTGTACGTATGTCTGTATTTACCCAGAGTGATCCTTTTCTACAATTCTTCTTGCCTTCCTTCTCTTTCCTGTGCTAGGCGAAATGATATTGTGCCATTTTGATGCAAACACTGTAATGGGACAGTCTGCCCCAGCCAACTTGCCCCAGCCAACTCGCTACACATTCTTATTTGCAATACGACACCCCACACCCTTATCTCAAGCATGCAATTTGCATTACAATGTCTCAACACATGTTTTGTCATTTCCTTCCACCGTAGGGAATGACTACAGATGGTTACCATAATTTGCCTTCACAACTTCTAGGTGTCCATTCATCTCTGCTCTGTTTCTTTCTTTTTGTCTTCAAAAGCTTCAATAAGCATTTCTTTGGCATGCAAAGGGTATTTCCCTGAGAGGAAAACTCATGAACTTTTTTTTAGGATTTAAATATGAAATGTTCTCCATTTAGAAACTTTCTTATCCCAATTGAGCAAACAGCATGGGGTAAAATATATTCTCAAAGTGAAATTTTATTTATTCAAGTGTTGTCAGCATTTCCCTATAGCGGAGTTTGCATTGGACATTTAGGCTTGTGAAATGTTATTTGTTGAGGACAATACAATCAGATTATCTTCTGACTTTTTCATGCAGAATGGACAAGCTGCCCAGGATGATACGAATATCTTTTATATGTTATAATTAGAAAATTTGAACATTTGGAACACACTACAACATCAAATAATCAGTCTGAGATAGTGTTAAGGTGCTGGTCTAGAACCAGGGGACAGTGGTCCCAAGGTGCTTTTCAAAAGGCAACTGGATTTTTTTGTTTGTTTTTTCTTTTGAAATTTCAGTTCTCATTCAGAACTGAAGAAACTTTTTGGATGATAAGTGAAATGTTTTCAAATGGAAAAAAAAACCCAAAAAAGTAGTTGCCTTTTGAAAAAGCACATTTGGGACAACCATGATCCGGATGGTTGAGAATCTCCATACACAGGACAGTGAGTTCTAGTCCCACCTTAGCCATGAAAGCTGGCTGGGTGATTTTGGGACAGTCACTTTCTCTCATCCCAACTCACTGACACAGAAAGAGGAGGAAAGAGTATTATATAGCAATAGTACTTGGACTTATATACCACTTCACAGTGCTTTACAGCACTTTTTAAGTGGTTTGCAGAGCCAACATATGGCACCGAAAAATCTGGGTCCTCATTTTACCAACCTCAGAAGGTTGGAGGGCTGAGTTAACCTTGAGCTGGTCAGGATCGAACTCCTGGCAGTTGACACAGTTAGCCTGCAATATTGCATTCAAACCACTGTGCAACTACGGCTCTTATATGTTTGCCATCTTGAGTTACTTATAAAGTAATATAGGCATAATAAAATCTAATAAATAAATAAAAGCAGGATGTACTCTATTTTCATCTTATTTAAAAGAGGGGAAAAAAGAGGGAATAATACCATTCCCCAGCTAGTCTTTTTTTCCAACTGATGTCAGCATTATCTTCACTCAGTGTTAGACCTAAGATGCTTCAAGGAGGATGTGGGAGAAGTCTTTTGGACTCACATCAGCACATACTTTTTAGCTCAATTTGCTAAAGTTGCCCAATGCTTTTTCGAGCTTCAGCTTGAGCCTGAAAGGAAAGGAACATCTGTCGACCTTTTAGAAATTAATACTGATGTGATGCTTAAATCTATGGCCTCTTTTCAGGTCTGTGTGGGAGCTTGAAACAAGTCAGGCTGCTGTAATGAACAGCAGAGAGGTGTTGTGTCAGTACCCACACAAGGTTTGGAGTGCTTTCTGGCATGATTTCAGAAGCATGCTGGTGAAAAAGCTGTTTTTGCTTTGAAGACCATAAATAGAGTATATAAGGAAAGGAGGAGGGGCCAGTGTCATAACTTTCAGATTGCAGGAGAATGTTGTAAGCATCATTCTACTTGAATTCTGCCAGAAGTAGGGCCTCTCTCCCAATCCCCTCTCACATACACTATAAATAGCCTTTCAGAAGCTAATCTAGATAATTAGAACTTTGGCCAGAATTTAATTGCCTCCTTTAATCCACCAAAGCAGTGCCTGCAATTTTCCTCTTAAGACAAGGACCGTGGATGTTTTTGTAGGGAAAAGGAAAGGGCATGTTGCAATGTTCTGAGGCACTGAAACTGATGCTTTCCAGATTCTATATTTCCCATAATTCACAAACTACACTGGTGGTCCAATCTGGCACAGCTCAAAGTACCAACTTTAGATATGGATGCACCTGCACTGAAAGCTGCATTCACAGAAGGATAGACTCAAGAGTACATAAAGTATTAATACCACTCTATAATGCCTTGGTAAGGCCACATTTGGAATATTGCTTCCCGTTTTGGATGTCATAATGTAAAAAAGATATTGAGACTCTAGAAAAAATGCAGAGAAGAGCAAGAAAGATGATCAGAGGCTAAAACATATAAAGAATGGTTGCTGGAATTGGGTGTCTAGTTTAATGAAAAGACAGACGAGGAGTGACATGATAGTAGTGTTCCAGTATCTCAGTGATTGCCACAGAGAAGGAGTCAAGCTATTCTCCAAAGCAACTGAAGGCAGAACAAGAAGCAATGGATGGAAACTAATCAAGGTCAAAAACAACCTAGAACTAAGGAGAAATTTCCTGATAGAACAATTAATCAGTGGAACAATTTGCCTCCAGAAGTTGTGAATGCTCCAACACTGGAAGTTTTTAAGCAGAGATTGGACAGCCATTTGTCTGAAATGGTATATAGGTTTCCTGTCTGGGCAGGGCATTGGACTAGAAGACCTCCAAGGTTCCTTCCAATTTTGATATTCTGTTAAGGGCAACATGCTGTTCAAGAGATTAAACCATAGCAGCTATAGTGCAAAACAAAGAAAGAGAACAGAGCTTATAGTTGACTATTTAATTTTAACTTCCAACATCATATAATTTAAAGTTTTTATCCAAATGCAGATTTTATTTTTTATATTCAAGATCTTGCCATCTTTTCAACACTATCATAATACCAGCAAGTTAGGCCATCTACTACTTCAGTAGTAATCCATTCACCACATCTATTTTTATATCTCTGGCTTCTCTGATAAAAGCTCTAAAATGCGTGGGGTAAAAAAGGTATCTCCTTGAAATTCTGTGGAATCATTGTCAGTCAGAGACAAGCAGTTTGGTACCAATTTAGCACAAATACCCAGGCCAACTTTAAATGAAAATATATATTATTCTGGTTCTAAAAATTCACAAGAAATTTGTCATGCTGAAACAACAATAGCAAAGTATCAGCCTCAAGAATTATTCACAAGAATGGCTTTGGGTCCGACTGTATAATCATATACTTCAGAAGTGACATAGAAAGTAAAAAAAAATGGCTGAGTAACTATAGTCCTGTTGGAAGAATTATCCTTCTGGGTTCAGTTCCAAATGGGGAAAAAGACACTGGAAACATGGAGGTTGTTTGGGAAGATGGTTTTATGGTGGACAGGATCACATGGCTTGGAGCTCCAAAGAAGGAAGGATGATCACATGCTTCAAAGTGAAGGAAGAGATCAAGAAGGGCTGATATGCTGAGAGTGCCTGAGCTTTATAACCTTTATTGGGATTTGAATTAGAGCTTATATTCTGATTGGTTGTCAGGCACCCATGGGGCCATGCAGGGACAACTCTGTAGGTTGTCCTGAGTTCCAGACTTGGTTGAGAATTGCTGGATGATGATGATGTAATGAAAAGGGCTTTGAGCAATTGCTATAGTGTTAACCTGGAGATCTTTGCTATGTAAAATATTCTGGCCCAGGCCTTAATGGCCCACCATTAAAAAGGTGGGGGTGAACTTCTACTTCTGAGTGAGTGTCTGCTTCTGAGTTTCTACTCTTTTTAGGGGAAATATTCTGCCTTTAACTGATGCTGATCAATCTTCCTGTCTGTGACTTTCATTCCCTCAAGACAACACTTCTGTGGAAGTGCCTATCATATTCTATTAACACTGCAAATGTATATATCACCCATATTCTTGCTCTAAAACATGCTGCATCAATACTCTTAATCTGGGAATCATTCTTACCATTTTTGGGGCAAAGATCAACTTGAATACTTCCATTATTTCTAACTACCACAGGAACTAGATAGATCTTTTCTTCAAGTCTCACTTCAGGGTTTAAGAAATATCAGAGAGGCTGCAGACCAGGGGTCCCCAAACTTGGCAATTTTAAGACTTGTGGACTTCAACTCAAAAGCTGAAGTCCACAAGTTTTAAAGTTGCCAAATTTGGAGACCTCTGCTATAGATAGTTGAATCACAAGCAGTCCTTACATTTATCTGAATGCATGAATAACATACTCTCCTCTACTCTGAAATTCACTTCAAATCTGGAAGGATTCCTGGCACAAATTCTTTCTTCAATTGAGAGACAACTGGTACAAAAAACCCAAAAGCATCAGTTGTGCAAATTGATTTATTACATAGGTGCTATGGAATTAGATGAGTTTTGAAATTTCAGAAATATGTCTGCAATAACTGCAACTTGAACTCAGTGCTGTTTTAAAATTCATAACGTGTCCAACTATTTACTAAATCTGCATTGCTATCATTATTAATCTTATCATCACTCCTATCACCCATACCTTCGCACTTGTGCCTGTATGACTATAACTTTGTTGCTTGTATCATTACAATTTATATTGACTATTTCCTAGTATAATTTGATTGCCTATTTGTATCCTATAACTATCATTAACTATTGTACCTTATGATTCTTTATGAATGTATCTTTTGTTTTTATGTACATTGAGAGTATTTGCACCAAGATAAATTCTTTGTGTGTCTAATCACACTTAACCAATATTCATTCATTCCTTTAAGTCTATCACGTTTGGGCTGCAAGCATCTAGGCAACCATTAGATGGCCAAAAATGCTGAGAATGCATTTCATTCTGACCATTTATTGGTTATCTAGATGTTTGCAGTCTCGATCTGTCACCCTTATATTGATTTCACCATCATTTTGTACTTACTGTCACTTCTCCCCCCATTTGGCCTCGTTTGCCATATTTTTATTAAAAGGCATCCATCATTAGACAGACTGATCATTTTATATCCGCTTTAAAGAGAAAACACTATCCGAATAGAGCAGATGAGGCTGAAAATTGCCACTTCAAGCTACCATCTGAAGAAATATTCAGGGCAGTCTTTTCCTCTGTGGGAGGCAAATATATTTCAATTTGAACTGCAGTAATTACTTCCTAATTTGTATTTCTATTTGCAAACTAACATAGGCACATTTTATGCAAAGCATAAATGGCCAACCTTGTGGCTAATATGGTGCCACGAACTATATTTTAGGGCCAGCAGGAGGCAGGGACCTATCTTTTTTTCTACCTTTTAATTCAGTGAATTGGCTAGGAAGTGTCTTGGAAGAATGATGACTCTGAGTACATAGGGGAGCCACTCGGTGTTATGGAAGAAGTCTAACAAGATCTTTCCTGTATGCAATGATCTTGCAGATACATCCACTTTTGCCAAGTTTATTCACATCAATCAAGAAAAGTCATAGAGATGGAGAAGGTACGCAAAACAGTACAAAAAATGATCATAAGCTGGATCAATTTTCATACCAAAAGTATGCTTCAGGTTTTTGAGTGTGTGTCCACAAACAAATATCTAAGAAAAAATTCAGGATTTATATATGATAAATTGTGAATAAATTGTGTAGAGATAATAAAAAAGAATAATAGTCAGTGTAATAGGATCTCTCTCCCTCTCTCCCTCACCCCCCCTGTGTGTGTGTGTGTGTGTGTGTGTGTGTGAGAGAGAGAGAGAGAGAGAGAGAGAGAGAGAGAGAGAGAGAGAGAGAGAGAGACAGAGAGAGAGAGACAGACAGACACAGACAGCAGAGAAAGAGACAGAGACAGAGATTCAGTGAATGATGGGAAATAAAAGACAAAAGAAAATGCTTCTTTGCAATCCCAGTTCATAGTCCATATTCCAAGACTGAAGGATGACTAAACATCTTTACACCAGCAATCAATATCCAGATAAACATAGATTGACAGCAAGATTAACACCAGACCAATCCTCAAAAAGTAAACAATATCCCAATCAAGGAATAGCCAAAAGTAAACAGCCCAACTAAAAAAACCAGACCAGCCCCATCAACACTAACAGGGCAAGCCACTGGAATATAAACTGAGAGCAAACCCCACTCCTTATTAGCCCTGATGATTTTACCTAGTTGGGTACTGAAACATCTGCAAGAAAATATCCAAGCTCAGAGAGCACTAAGGATTCCTCATGAGGGATGACTCTTTGTCATGTAGGCAAATCCAGAGTCCAATTACTTCAGCTCCTCTCTTTACTGGATGTAGGAAAAGGCCTTTTCTCTGTTAATGGGGACAGAGAAGTCCATGAAGGAAATCTTCCATTCTTTGGATGTGAATATAAGAAGCTGGAGAAACCAAGGAACGGAAAGAGAGGACCACTTGCACTTAAAATCCCCCTCCCCCATCTTGTCTATATCTCATTAAAAGTTGTAGAATTGAATGCAGTATTTAATTTTTGACTTCATCATGGTTTCAGGTAACTTTTTGCACATATTTTTTTTTACTGCGGGATATTTTGGTGACTTATCTTAAGGTACTTTGAGGCCAAAGATACTTTGTTTGAAGAAATTTGAATACTGCTTTTTCTTTTGCATTTTTGTTTGTATTAATTTTTGCTTGGTATTACTGTGATTTGAACAGTTCTATAATTATCTCCTTCTACATTAAATGTCTCCATTTTAATACAGTGTGAAAAGAGAAGAATTATTTTTTTCTTTCTCTCCTTCTCTCTTTTAATATAATTTCATCTTCTATGTGATTGATTTAACCCCATGGAGAAGGGGTGAAATATGGATGAGACTACTAGTTATAGTGAGTAGTCTTATCCAGTAGTCATGATCTGGAATTTAGAAGGCCAGATCCTGAAGATGAAACTCAAATACTTTGGCCACTTAACGAGAAAGAAGGAGTCACTGGAGAAGAGCCTAATACTGGGAAAGATTGAGGGCAATAGAAGAATGGGACGATAGACAGGTGGCTGGATGGAGTCACTGAAGCAGTAGGCATGAGCTTAAATGGATTCTAGAAGATAGCAGAGGACAGGAAGGCCCGGAGGAACGTTGTCCATGGGGTTGCAATGGGTCAGACAACTAACAACAACTAGTTATGGCAGCTAAATAATATCACTTTTGGTGTCAGAAGCAATGTATCTCTGAAAGCCAGTAGCTGGGGAATTCGGGCTAGGAGGGCTAATGGACTTTACATAGCCAAATGTTTTAAGTGCTGTTGAAAAAAAAAATGTGGTTCTGAAGATGCTTTCCATTACTGATTGAGTAAGATTGTTCTGACCTTCTTCGGGGATGAAACTTATAAAAATGTATCATGGCATCGAATTGTCCTATGTCCTATGTCAGGCAGTATGCTCCCAGATTTGGGAAGGCTGGTATATTATGTCTGATTAGGTCCATTTCCTGCTGGCGATTGTTACCATGTCTGTTCATTTCCCACTCTGCTCTGATCCCAAGTTGTTCTAGCACAGAGATTCAAGGTAAAACTACTTTTGCCCATTGCTCTTTCTATTGGTCACAAACTCAAGGAAGAAGAAAAAAACTATGGCTGGATGGAAGAACTGAAAGAGAATCAAAGTACATGGAATTAGAATTGGTCTGCCAGCTATTAAGCTGCCTTAAACAAATACCCAGTGAGACTGATGAGTGAAACCACGTCCTGATGAACTGAGACAGTGCTAGAGGCTTTGTGTGAGTTTCTCAAAGCTTTCTCCAGCTCATGCCAGGAAGTTTTACTAATGATCTTCTTGGAATCTCAATTTAGGAATAAAAAAGGTCAGAAAAGCAGAAATGGGATAATCATTATGCTATATATTCTATAGAAGAGCACACATGGTTTTTTTATTTAAAAAAATCAAAATGCAGGCAGTACATTTAGTTTAGGTAAGATTAATTTGAAAGTTCAGTATAAAGTTTTTTTTTTTTTAATAACAGTTTCTCCTTTCCAGATTCTATGAATTTATGTATAGCTTTGCTGGCGAATGTTTTCACA
Source organism: Laticauda laticaudata (assembly GCA_004320025.1). NCBI lineage: Eukaryota > Metazoa > Chordata > Lepidosauria > Squamata > Elapidae > Laticauda > Laticauda laticaudata. The sequence goes on from BHFT01051845.1 coordinate 14,862, forward strand.
GCTTCATGTTACTACCAGTTCTGTGGGCATGGCTTGATGGGCATGGCAGGGGAAGGATACTGTAAAATCTCCAGTCAGACGTGGTATTTCCCAGTTCTCCGAACTATTCAAAATTTCCGCTACCAGTTCTCCAAAACTGGTCAGAACCTGCTGAATACTACCTCTGGTACTGGAAAAATAATGACCCATGACTGTTTTTCACACTTATAACCATGGCAGCATCTTCATGGTCACATGATCAAAATTCAAATGTTTGGCAACTGGCATGTACTTACAATAGTTGCAGTAAACAAGGTTTTGTGACCTTCTGACAAACAGAATCAATGGGGAAGTTAGATTCAGATTAACAATTGTTTTACTAACTTAACAACTGCAATGTTGTTCACTTAACAACAGTAGCAAGAAAGTTTGTAAACTGGGACAAAGCTAACTTAACCACTGCCTTGCCAACTACAGAAATTTTGGGCTCAATTGTGGTTGTAAATCAAGGAGTACTGTATTTTTATTACAGAAATAAGAATGCTTTGGTACTCATTTTATTCCAGATTTGCTGAGCTTTGGATCTGCAGTATTTATTACCTAAACATTATGTTTCTTTTTAAAGAAAAGAGGCTAACTTTTTAAAAATGAAAAATGTTATGATATGGAAATAGCCAGGTTCTTTATCAGAAAGCACATGCATCCACACAAAAACCCCTGAGCTGTTGGGAACCATCTGCTGTACTTAATGGATGAGGAAATGTTATAATGCAAACCACATTCGCTTTTATTTAGAGCTTTTGTGCTGGCAAGCAAATATATATGTATATCACATTTGAATACAAGCTAATAAAGGGAGGAGAGGAGTTAACATTAACAAAGAAGGTTAGTAATCCTGCTCTCATCCCAAATGTTGTGCAAATAAAAAAAGCCCAAGTTAATAAGGAAAAACATTGTTAGTTTTTCTTTTTCAAATTCTGTCCTTGCTATAAACTCGGCATGGTTGCACAAGATAAGAATATTCTAGCTACCATTTTGGTAATGGAATAGGATGTCTCAAATTAGTCAACATCTTGAGTTAATTTGGAGTCATGTAAATCAACTTTTCATCTGAAGGGACAGGGAGGCTGGGTGATACCATGCATTGGTCCGTTTATGCTAATAGGAAATATCTGTAAATAAGTTATCAAAGGCTTACATTCGGCACAGAATGACAGATTAATACAGCCTGTTTTCTTGTGCAGACTTAGCTAGTGTAAAGCAGCTGTCAAGCAGTGGGCACCAAGGGCTCTGTAATGATATGCAGAAAAGACTTTGGGAGACTAGGTGAAGAAATGCTGCATAGGGAATGGTCCAAAGGTGGTATTCAGCCAGTTTCCACCAATTCGGACAAACCGGTAGTGGTTATTTGGCGTGGGTTATTGGCTGAACCAGTGGCAACTCTTGGCTGGCCATGCCTCCAACCCGGTCGCCCGGTCACTCACTTGCCCATCACTCTCCTAGCTTTCCGTTCCCCACGTCCTCTTCTTCCCTGGGGGGAATGGAAGAAAGGCATGGACACTGCAAGTATCGCTTTCCCCATGTGAGTTCCTGGAATGAGAGGGAGTGCGGTCTGACAGAGCAGGTGGGGAATTCCACTCCAACCTTGGAGAAATTTAAAGGAGCTGCTTCAAAATGCATGTCTGTTAAACTACAAAAGTGCTCCATGTGTGTGTGTGTATGTGTGTGTATGAGAGGGAGAGAGAGAGAGAGAGAGAGAGAGAGAAAGAGAGAGAGAGAGAGAGAGAGAGAGAGAGAAAAGAAAGAGGAAGAGGAAGGGAGAAAAGAAAAAAAATAGGAAAGAGAGAGAGAAAACTCTGTGCTATTATTTTTAATTGTTCCATTATTTATCATGTGTTAATATTTTACATTGTCCCTACACCTAGAGTGATTTTTCTGCCTTTCTTTTGCCCAGGACTACCACAATATTTTTCAGGGTTTACATGCATTCAATGTCAATAGTCCAGAGCATAAAATACACACATTTTTAAAAAGAATTGAAAGGGATTTGGAAGTCTTCTAGTCCAACCCCCACCTAAGGCAAGAAAACTGAGGATGCCAAACTCTGAGTAGAGATCCTGGGAAAGGTGTCAGAATAACAGAATAACACTTAGAAGGGACCTTGGCGTGACACCCTATACCATTTCAGAGAAATGGCTGTCCAGTCTTTTCTTAAAACTTCCAGTTTGAGCACCCAGAAACTTCTGGAGACAGGCAGTTCCACTGGTTAACTGTCTCACAGGAAGGTCCCTCCTTAGTTTTAGGTTGCTCTCTCTCTGTTCAGTTTCCATCCATTGCTTCTTGTTTGCATTCTGCTTCTTTGGAAAATACATTGTCCCCTTCTTTTGTGGCAGCCCCTTAAAAGACTGTTGCCTATCACACTCTTGAGTAAAGCATGTGATCCATTTCCTCCTTTCCGGTCCATGAAAGTACATCTATAGTATGCAGATAATAAAGTCAAAAAAGGTGAACAACATTTTTATAGAACTATAGATACTATGAGGCTGGGTCTGACAAGGAATAGCTGGGAGGGGGGAACCAGGTGAGACACCCCATGATGTGAGTGACATTGAGTTGGCCATGCCCACCCAGTCACATGACCACCAAGCCACATCCACCCAGCCACATGACCACCAAGCCACGCCCACCAAATGAGCCACACCCACAGAACCAGTAGTAAAAAAAGTTTGAATCCCACCACTGGAATGATCAGATAAGAAATAGGATACCTGCAACAAGATAGTAGATGGGGTAAGAGGATCAGAAGGGACCCTCTCTAGTTTCTCAGGCTGTAAAGGGGACAGATGTGTGACAGAATTGTACTTTCAGGTTCCATCAGTGTAGCTTTACAATAAAATAGAATTACCTTAACTGATCATGTTTCCTGTCTGGTCTGACATCAATCTTGCAAGTTTGGATTTACAATTCTCCAAGGGTCTCCTTTACACCCCAGTAGATAGATTTTTATTTTCTTTCAGAAATGCATAATATGATTGCAGAGTGCCCATGGAGGGCCACTGCTTAGAAGCTTAGAAAGGAGTAAGTGATGCAGTGGTGGGATTCAAATTTTTTACTACCGTGGCGTGTAAAAACCACGTGTGGGTGGCTTGGCTTGGTGGGCGTGGCAAAGGAAGGCTACTGTAAAATCTCCATTCCCACCCCACTCCAGGGGAAGATTACTACAAAATCCCATTCCCTCCCCACCCCACTAACCTGGTTTCCAGTTCCATTCTCCTTTGCAGGGCAACAGAAGAAGACCCAACTGATCAGTGGGGACTTGGGGAGCAGAGAATAGAGGGGTGGGGCCAGTCAGAGGTGGTATTCCAAACTACTCAAAATTTCTACTACCGGTTCTCCAGAACTGGTCAGAACCTGCTGAATACCACCTCTGAAGTGATGTAAGTAGAGGCTGGGCCTATCCTAAATTGCCAGCCATGATAGATAATTAAAAAGTGCTTACTCAAAGACAGTATACATAAATGTACTAGATGAATGGGCAGAAACACAGGCAAGACTTCATCATTATGTCCTCCTGGAGATTTTTTTAGAAGCATCTGTTTGAAGCAGCTAAAGCTAATTACCACTTGCCCTCTAACTTAGCACACACTGAAGTTGTGGACAAAAAGAAGATTGGACAAAAAGAATGGCTTGAGTGAGTCATCTTCTCAGTACCTTTTTGTTCCTGGGGCAACTGGGTCATTTTGTCACCATTAAAATGGGTGTAATTGGAACATTTAGCTCTGACTCAACTCTAGCAAGATATGAATGGCTGTGGATATTTGGAACCTCTGGTCCAAATACCATCTTTGGTTCTGGATGGAGTTGTGTTACCCAACCTGAGACAATGTGGAATCTGGGGGTTCTCCTGGACTCAGAGCTCTTGCTGGATTAGGTGGCAGTTGTGGCTAAGAAAGCCTTTGCATACCTTTGGGTGGTATGCCAGCTGCACAGATTCCAGGACTGGGGAACCCTGCTCATCATCATCAATTCCCTTGTAACCTTTCTATTGGATTATTGAAATGCAATCTACATAGGCTGCTTCTGAAGAACATTCATCAACTTCAATTGGGGCACAATGTGGCTGAGCAGGTAATGATGCCAGATACAGTATATGGCACATATAACACCACTACTGTGTGAGTTGCATTGGTTACCAGTATGTTTCTGGGTACAATTAAAGGGCTGGTGTTATCTTGAGAGCCCCATGTGGTTTGGGACTAAGTTATCTGCCTTTTTTCAAGGATCACTGCCCATCCATTTCAATCTAGCAGTTTGGGCATACTGCAGATCCCAGCAGACAACAAAAAAGTATTGGCGGCGGCAGCAGGGCAGGGGTGGGGGGAAGGAATTAGAAGATAGGCCTTCTCTGGCCTAGCTCCTGTTTTACTGAATATTGTCCACTCAGAGATTACAACAGACTGAACCCTGATGGCCTTTTGTAAAACTTTAAAAACTTGCCTTTGTTCTCGATCCTGGGGTATTGAATATATTAAGGGCCTTGTTTCTTGGTTTCACTGTTAACTGGTTAACTATCTCAGCTGCTGTGTATATTTATTCTGGATGTTTTTATTGTTTTTATAGTTTTGGAATATACCCAGAGTAACTGACTAAGATTGGAGGCTAGAGAAATTGAATAAATAAATAAACCTCTCTGCCTGCAATCTTTTCAAATAACCGTGGCTAGCTAAGTGTCTTGAGACTCACAGTTAACGTGGCGATTCATAATTTCATTGATAAAACAATGCACCATAATTCCAGACCTGAAAATACACAGTTCACATAGAAGCATTTATTTATTTATTTAAATACCTCACAACTCACATTTCTTTAGGAACTTTGCAGAATAATTTAATAGCACAATGTACTATAACAAATTCACAACAAGGACAAACAGCCGCCATAAAACCAATAGATATACCAACTCAGCATGAAGTAATACAGATGCAAAAACTAAAAAAACAGCATCACCAGACAGAGTCATGACCTGAATTTTTATGTGAATCTTTCTTTGAATTTTGAATACCTGGCCATGTCCATTTACAAAGAAGGAGCCAAATTTTGCCTATATATTATCCATCTGATACAGTATATTTGCCATGGAGATTCAGATTCTCAGGTGAAAGAGAATTTGCTCAGCAGAACTGAATTGTATTTTCTTCTATTCATATGTAATTTGAACCTTAATCTGAGTTTTAAAAGAATGAAGTATCCATGATAGTCTTTCTAATAAAATTCCAGAACTCAAGAGAGCTGCAAATCTGCTGTGATTATCTAAATACACTTTGGAAACTATTTCTAATGTTTTGGTTTAGTTCTCCCACATCTGTTTAATGGATAGAAAAAACAACAACATTGATTTACATAAAACTGATTGGGGAGATTGCAGGATTGCCCCACCTCCCTGCCAGCCATCTGGTCTTCAGTACTGGCTCGTCAGATTCCTACAACCAGCACCAGATGTTCCTTCCCTCTCCCCCCCCCCAGACAGAGAGAGGGAGAAGGAGAGGGAGGGGGGGAGGGAAAGAGAAAGAGACAAGAGACAGGGAGAGGGAGAGATGAGAGAGAGAAAGAGATGAGAAACAGAGATGAGAAAGAGGGAGAGGGAGAAAGAAAAGAGATGAGAAAGAGAGAAAGAAAAAAGAGAGTGATGAGAGAGAGAGATCTAGCCATGCCCACTCCAGTCACATGACCATCTGGCCATTCCCAGCCAGTCACATGACCACCAAGCCACACCCACAAATTAGGCCATGCCCACAGAACCGGTTGTTAAGAAATTTGAATCCCACCCCTGGTGCTTTTGGACTAGTCATTCTCTCTCAGCCCAACTCACCTCACAGGGTTGTTCTTGTGGGGAAAATAGGAACAGGAAGGTGTGTAGGATACATTTGAGGCCTTGAGTTATTTGTAAAATTAATAAAGGCAGAATACAAATAATAAATAAATAAATTACCAAAATATAAAATGGCAAATAAGCATAGAACAAACAAATCTGAGAAGAAAAGGCCCACTCAGTCAACCCCTAGAGCCTGGGTAGAAGAGACAGGTCTTAAGGGCTGTTGAAATGGCAAGGAGGCCTATCACATGGCAGAGAAGAGATTGTCCCACAGAGCAGGAGCAACCACAGAACAAGGCATATTTCCTCAGTCTTATAGGATGACAAAACTTTTTTAAAAAGAAGGAACAAAGAGCCGGCCCTACCTTTGTGTAACAAGGTGTGTTTCAAAAAAGAAAAGTGACACTGTGGACACCATATGGAATCACAGAAATGTAAGGAAAGCAGGCACATCTCAGATATTTGAATGGGTCATATACCCATCACTCTTCAGGGACATAGCAAAGTACACACAGTACCACTGTATCATCTCATGTTGTCCCCCTTCTTTGGATGCAGGAACTCTTTTCCCATTCTACAGTTTGATCAGAACTATTCGGTGTATATAACCAGCAAATGGAACATTTGAATTTTCACCCCACCATTTGGCATGCCTGCAGGAGGGTAAAAATTTAATGGCATTGTCAAATATTTTGTCAGCAGCATACTTAAGTATTCACAAGGGAAAAAGAAAATAGATGATTGAGTATGCATTATGAAGTCACAAGCAAGAGAAGACCATGTGTTATGATACCATCATTCATATTTAACATTGTGATGAAATAAATTGTGACTTGCTTCAGATGCCTTGGGAAACATAGGCGTTGTGTTCTCACAAAAAAAATGGCTACAGTCATTGGAATTTTATCCCATCTTGGCACTAACCTTTATGTCTGCACACTTACTGGATTCTTCTCTTGCTGTATATATTTATCGCAGTCTTCATATTAATAAAGAAGCATTGGTTAGAGCCGAGATATTGACATATTAGGTTGAAACAACTTTGCTTCATGTTCTCATAAATTTCTGTCCCTTCTCTAGATAAGTTAGTTGATTACTCATCTATGAGTGATCTACAATGATCTGCAATTTTAGTTTGTCTAGCATAATTTGTGAACTTGCACAAATCACCCATTCTGATACTGAAAGTGGAGAATGTGTCACCTCAGCTTGATACTTCAGAGTAGCCATGGGTGCCCTGACAGGCAATGGTGGCAATTTTACATTTCCTACAGATTTCTCGTGCTGCTTCCAAAATGTTCATTATGAATGTTCTAACAGCTTATCTCCCACTCATTTCAGATGAGCACTCAAAGAACCACTACTGCAGGGGAATAACTAGATCTGGGTTCATTGTTTTGAAGAGAGCATCTTTTCAATGCATGGCTTTTGAAATTTAAAAATTTGGTGTCACTCTTCTATGATAGTAACACAGACCAGAAACAGTTAATGGAAAGCCCATGATACTTAGATGTATTAAGAAGAAAGCTTTAAAGATATAAGCATTCTAGCCAGTGCTTTATTTTCAGATGAAGCCTCTATGCATGGCTGACAGTGTGTGTGTAAGAGACTATTACTGTAAGAAAACAGTTGTTTTCTCCTGTTCTTGGCATTGGTGGAATTATTAATTCCAAAAAAAATAATTTTTTTAAAAAATTACTGGTTCTGTGGGCATGGCTTGGTGGGCATGGCAGGGGAAGGATACTGTAAAATCTCCAGTCAGAGGTGGTATTNCTGGTTCTGTGGGCATGGCTTGGTGGGCATGGCAGGGGAAGGATACTGTAAAATCTCCAGTCAGAGGTGGTATTTGCCAGTTTTCTGAACTATTCAAAATTTCCACTTCAGAGGTACCATCAAACTTCCCAGGTCTTTTCAATGGTAGTTAAAGGCACATTGTCAGGATGAGGCAGAAAACTTATATAAGAATGTTGGCTGGACAGACAGCTTTAATATGTTATAAACTGCTCTAGAATTTGACTGGTCTGGAACATCTGGCTGATTAATGTACTTGGAGAAAATGCTGCTTTCTGTATTTTCCCGTTTCTAATTATATGACTAATATATCACTGAATCTTGTCCCCTATCCAAACATGCAGTCAGCATAAAATGATTACTCTCTAGCACTGTTTTACTGCGTTGGCAAATTTCTGAAGCAAGATGCCAGGGGAAGTAGTGCTTCCCCTGTGTTGTGCAAGCTAGTTTGGAAATACTAGAATGTGCTGCCATGGCCAAAGTAACATAATTAAGTATGTGAGTCACAGTTCACAAGGAACCTTAATAGATCCATTGTGTGTTTTTTTTGATAAATAACAGTTATTCATCATAAAGATTGGATGTGTGTGAAGCACATCATATAACAACCCTATCTCTTTGCTCTGAGGACTTAAGGGAAGCTGGACTGTAGATACCATTCTGATAGATTCATAATAGAAAAAGTTTCATGGGTCAGCAAAAAGAATATATAAAGTCATATTTACAACACTGCAAGTATTGTTAGTATTACAGGTTAGATACGAGGCTAGTTCAGATTCTCATTCCTGATAGTCCTCCATATCTCTCAGGTTGTAAATGTATTGAATTTACTGCCTAAACTAGCACACACAGAGGCTTTATGCATCTTTGCTTCTCCTGTAGAATGGAAACCCTTTACACTTTTCTAAAATGTACTATGGAGCCAGGATTTATATTGTGGATGTTAACATTAGATTTTATAGTCAGTCACAATACCAGGGAAGAGACTTGTATGCTTCAGATAATGATTTAGTGAAAGAAAAGTTCTCAATGAATCCTAAATTGGGATATGAAATCAGTTAAAATAGAGTACAATTGGATCAATCATCCTCTCTCAGCTTGACATAAGTCATAGCATTGCTTTTGGAAAAAGGATATGAATCGAGCCAACTAAATGTGTTATTTACTTATTTAATTTCTATAGCCACCCATCTCAATGACTCTGGGCATTTCACAATTCAAAAATATATTATTAAAATATAACAACACTTTAAAACAATAAAAATAATTAAAAACAATAAAATATACAAATTAAAAATACATAGCAGCTGAGATATTTGATCAGTTAGCAATATGGCCAGGTAAAGGAGCCCTTAACACAGTCACCACCCCATTTTATTTATTTATTTAATTTATATTGCCGCCTATTCGCCCTTGGTGACTCATAGCCAGGTTTTCAGATCTGATGAAAGGCTAACAGGATTAGGGCCATTCTAATCTCTGAAAAGAGATTGTTTCATAAAGCAGGGGCGACTACAGAAAAAGCTTGCCTTCTAGTTCCTACCAATTGACATTCTTTGGCTGATGAGATTTGCCCATTCTGCTAGATCTGACTGGATAGTTAGAGACTCTTTGAAAAAGGCAATCCCTCAGGTAATCCATCTCAAGCCATGTAGGGCTTTAAAGTAACCACCAGCACCTTGAATTGCACCCTGAAACACACTGGTATTATAGCTTTTCTTCCTTCTTCTCCTCCTTCTCCTCTTACATCTCTGAAACATACTGTAAGTCAGGGCTGTCAAACTCATGTCTTCACGGTGGTGTCATGTGATGTATCGGGACTCACCCCCCTTTGCTAAACTGGGCATGGGTATGACCAGTGCATGACACATCTGGCCCCCAGGCCAGGAGTTTGATAGCCCTGCTGTAAGTCATCAAAACATCTTTGCAATTCTTCTCATTGCAATGTTCCTCAGAATGATCTTGATAACTAAAGCCTGCACAAAACTAAAGCCTCACACTGCACCAATGGATGCAAAGAGGATGTAAAATGGACACAAAAGCTTGCCATCCATTGGAAAGCGTGATGCATCTGTTGTGTATTCACTACGTACGTCTTTCATATGCTCTATCCGTCAAACATCCGTCTACTGCTATTTCATCTGCTCAAAAAGTTTTGAGCTGAGCCTGCACAAAACTTTTGGAGCAGATGACACTTTCCGCTGCGTATGATCCTAATTCTGCAGACCACATACAGGCAACGAAACGTTCTACTCGTCTGTTTGTCATCCGTTACACGTCCGATGTATCCTCTCGGCAATCCTCTGTGGGCATCCGCGCAACCACATCCGTTCCAGCGGAAAGGAAAGAGGGAGGAAGCAAAAGGTAATGCGGAATTGTCCAACATGCATTAGTACGCAGCACGACATAAGAAGGATGAAAGTGGATGCAGCTCGGATATAAAGCATTAAAAAGAGACACAAATGTTTGAATATGGGAGTAATCTTCGGATAGTTTAGGATGTCTGGAGTTATGCCTAGAGTATGTGAAAGGACACCTAGTGGAAAACCAGACACTTTTCCTATAAAAAGGGGAGGAAATCACCTTGGATCTCAACTATTCAATCCCAGCAGCCCGTGGGTGTGCAGACCTCTTCAGCCTTGCTACTTGCTCTTACCACATCAATCCATTGATCTCCCACATGGATCACTCGGCACACATCCTTTTGGTAGCCGCCATCAATTCAACACCAGAGCCAAGCCCTCTCAGACCTGCTTAACCTTTTCTAAAAAAGAGAAGAAGGAGACGTCCAAGAGGCCCGTCTGGGTCGAAGATTGGATCATGGAGATAGAGTGGAGTTTGACTCTATGACAAGCTGAATGGTGGAGCTGCAGGAATGAAGAACTTGTGCATTCCAGCACTTTCATGATGGATGCGCGATCCCCACATGGTTTTGACGAGCAGTTTGTGGAGCATCTGAGACCCAGGTTGACGCAATAGGCAAGCACCACTTCCATCCCAGCCTGGACCCTGGACTGAAGGTGGGACTGACTCTGTGGCACCTGGCCTCTGAACCACATCACCAGAAACATCAGTATACTCTGGAGGGTGCCACACAAACACATCAGCATTGTGGTCAGAGAAGTGGTGGCAGGCCACCATCGAAGAATACGTGGAGGAGACTAATTCCAGTGTACCCACACTGAAGAAGGCTGAGGAAGTGGCAAGAGCAGTGTCATCAGAGGTGGAACTTTCCCACACTACTGATGCGTTGGAAGCATAGAATGGGAAGGCACGTGGCCTGCAAAGCTCCAGAACCAACTCAGGATCCATTATTTCAACTACAGGCTTCTTCAGCATTCATCCCTCTTTGCCATGGTTTTTGATGGCTGACTACAATTCAATGTACCATCGATGGCTCAGAAACAACGGGCCCATGTTCAGATGCCCAGAATATACAATGCCAGTGACCTCACAGGATGGTCTGGAAATGCAACCTCATAATGGGTTTTTCCAGATCCAGAGCTGCATTCCTTTTATATCTTGCGGAGCTGACGCAATTCCATCTTCCCCTGCATGCGCAGTTGAATGCTTGCATCCGCTACGATCGCTATGCATCCTATAATAGGCATCCGTGATGCATCCGCGTCATCCATATGCATCGCTACGCATCCCTCTCTCGCTAATGCTTTCCGCTTCACGTATTCTCACCCGGAACCCCATGCGGATTGTTTTTATCGCTTCCATCCACTTCCATCCACTAGGCTTCCTACCAACATCCGTTTTATAACATCACAGCGCTACATCTCCCCCGACATCCGTTCTTTCCTGTTGTTGTCATTCTGTTAATGCAAATTTTGGGGCACTTTTGAGGAGCGGATAACAAGCGGATAGAGCCACCCCTGAAATTTGCCTCATCCGCTGTGGTCTTCTTGTTGCATACCATATTTTGCCATCCGTTTCGCGGCCAGATTGTGGATGCCTAGCCTTAACGTTCCATTGTGGCCCATTTAGAGATAGAATCTTAACATACACCTCACAACACATAGTGAAAGTATATCATGTCAATTGGTATTATTTCAGTATTTTTGTGCTTTCCTATTTAGTGGTTGTTGCATGCGATGCGAAATTAATTCCCCTCTGGTCCCAATGTTCCTGGGCAGAAACGCGCGTGCTCTCTGAATTGGTTGATGCGGTTTGACAGCGGCTATAAAGCGCTGTCAAAAAATGGGCATCAGCTGTTGCCAAAAGCTGACTGCTGTTTAGCCCAGCAAGTCGCGGCAACCCTTTTATTCCGTTGAATAAAGATTCTGTCTGTTGCTCCATGGTTCCCGCCTCAATCAATTCCTGGCTGCTCTCACAACCTGGCGACCGAGGCAGGGATACAATAAGAGGTGACCGGACAATACAGCAGAGTGTCCATCACTGTTAAAGAGCCGGAGTCATTAAACAAAAGAGCCAAGATATAACGAGCTGAACTGTCACAGCCGCTGACGGTGCACTTCAAACGAGCGCGAAATTCAACTTCCTAGCCGAATAAGACTGTGCATCGCTGTTAGAAGAGATGTCTTCAACTCCTGCGTTCCCACCATTTTAGACGCAGCGGTAGAGACTTGGGAATCCTATAGAAACCACTTCAATGCTTTCCTGGAATGCTATATGACCTCACTGAGCTTCAGCCCCATAGAAAAAAAAAAGTTTCCTATTTCTTAACTTTTTGTGGGGCTGCCAGTGTTTTAACACTGTCCCACAGCATTGGTATGCCCCCACGACCTGTCAGAGAGTCCTTGGGGGGAGCTACAAGAATTCTCTCTAATCATATTCATGCCAAGCCCTCACAGTACTGCAAGGAGACATGCCTTTATGGCAGGTGAGTTCAGGGTGAGGGAGAGACTATCAGTGAAATACATGGCTGCTCTTGAGGTCTGCTGTCTTACATTGTGGATTCAGGGATTATCTGGAGGATATGTCCCTAGACCAAATAGTGTGGTGGGGTTAAAGACTTAAGGCTGCCAAGGCGGCTAATTAGCCAAAAGGGACCTAAACCCTAGCAACAACCATTTGAAGAGTCTAGGCTGCTGCAGCTTTCTGCCCAATCTGCAGCTGAAACCAGGGAAAACCCAATCCAAACAAAACTACTCAAACAGTCCATTTTTGATGAGGTTTCTCCTGATGAGGAACTCTGAGCTGCTTTTTGCTTGTTAGCTCAGCAGTCGCGGCAACCCTTTATTTCGTTGAATAAAGATTCCTGTCTGTTGCTCCGTGTCCGCCTCAGTCAATTCTGCCACTCTACAACAGTGGTCTTCAACAGAATTCAATCTTTTTTTCCAAGAACACCTGAAAGGTAATCCAGCCTGATTTGGTTGTTTCCCTTAGTCCCCTGGGTACTATTACTATCTCTCCCTGGACATTCCTATTAGGGCTATGCATAATCTTCAGAATAGGTGCTTTGGAACCAATGGTGGGATTCAACTTTTTTTTACTACTGGTTCTGTGGGCATGGCTTTTTGGGCATGGCTTGTTGTGTGTGGCAGGGGAAGGATACTTTAAAATCTCCATTCCCACTCCACTCCAGGGAATGTTACTGCAAAATCCCATTCCTTCCTCATCCCACTAACCTGCTTTCCAGCTCCATCCTCCTGTTCAGGGCAACAAAAGAAGACCCAGCCAATCAGGAGGCAGGTAATAGATGGAGGTGGGGTCAGTCAAAAGTGGTATTTGCTGGTTCTCCGAATTATTCAAAATTTCCACTACCGGTCTTCCAGAACTGATCAGAACCTGCTAAATATCCCTGTTTGGATATTCTGTATGGAACTCATAGAACTATAAATGCAGCTCCTCTTTTAAAACATTAAAGCAGTCACATCCTTTCCCAGGCTTGCATTGCTACTGTAGAAGCTGCTCCAAACTATCTCTGCAAACATGTGCCACATATACACTTGGGATGAAGGAGAATGAAGCAAAGTAGTTTTGTATGCAGCATGTTGTGAAGCATACTTTCAAATATTTTAACAACTTATGATTCCCGGTTATGAAATGATAGAGGTGTCCTATCTGTTAGAATACAGGAAGGGGGTCATTTTGATGTAGAACATGTATCCTTACCCCATGAGTCATATGTCATCCTTCCTAAGTCAGTGGAGCTTGAATAAATCCATTTATGATGGCTTATTTTATTGGCTTTCTGTGAAAGATTAGCCAATTCTGCCAATTCGCTCATATGAGAATATCGGATTCTAGAGTTCACCACTTAATTTTAGAGCACCACTATAAAAGTTGGGCAAGAAGAAAACCTCTAAGAGGGAAAACCATGAGCTGAAAATCCTATTTAAACTCTTCAGTGATGTCATTATGTCACTGTTCACCTTACAGCCTTTGAACGTTGGAGAGAGAGTTTATTTATACTTACTGTTAGGTAATGCAGCTGTGCTTCAGGCATTGGATTCTGAAGGTCAGCACCTGATGAATCTCCTTTGGAAACAAAGCATGATCAGGCTTGGGTAAGGTTTAATTGGGAAGGCTCCAGAGAACAACAGGGATGTACACTATTCTGGAACAACACCCCCCCCTCCCCCCCCAAAAANGGAACAACACCCCCCCCTCCCCCCCCAAAAAAAAGAAAAAAAGAAATTTCATCAAAAATATTTATATTTCAAATTCAAATGGCAAGGATAAAATTTCTTGGGGAAGGAGCACCTTTGCCAATTACCTTTAGGATCCCCCAGATCAAAGGTTAAGTTTGCTGGAACATAAAAACCTTTTAGTGATAGGCCAAATGCCATCTTTAACTGTTGCCTTAGCCTGAAATGTTCTTTCTGATGAAGAATGAGATACAAAGATTGGAGTTAAAAGAATTTCAGACACTTAACATTTAGAACCAATTCATCCCCATGCTATCATCCATCCAGCCATTATCTGTCTGTCGGTCTATCTATCTATCTATCTATCTATCTATCTATCTATCTATCTATCTATCTATCTATCTATCTATCTATCAT